>JAOTRA010000035.1:13498802-13509117 GCA_026260255.1 Pseudolaguvia tuberculata | reverse complement strand
GTGGACAGGGTAGTGTGGAGAAGAATGATCCGCTGTGGCGACCCCTAACGGGAGCAGCCGAAAGGAGAAGAAGAAGATTCATATTCTATTGATATTCGCCTCTTCCCTAATTCGTGGTCTATTGCAGGGAATTCCTCACAAACTTGCGTAGTTAAATTATTCTTTTTTTTACAACTGGAGGGGGGAATCAAACCCCGGTCTTTCTGGTATTAGTCCAACACCTTAACGACTAGGCTACCACTTCCCACAGATCTCAACCTCACAGATCTCAACCCCATAGAAAATCTTTGGAGTCTGTGTTGCCCAGAGACAGCCCCAAAACATCACTGCTCTAGCGGAGATCTGCATGGAGGAATGGGCCAACAGCAAGAGAAGACTTACAGAAAACATGTGACATCTGTATAAGAGTATATATAATCTATTTAAAGATATATAACAAAGTCTTGAGGTGAACTTTTGTTAGTGAACAAATATATTTTGCAGCATAATTTGAAAATAAATTCTTTAAAAATTAGATTTTTCTCATTTTGTCTCTCATAGCAAGTATACCTATGATGAAAATGACAGGCGTTTCTCATTTTTTTAAAGTGGGAGAACTTTCACATTTAGTGGCTGACTAAATACTTTTACAGGGAACTTGAAAATATAAAAAAAATAAGCTCGTCCTGGGATCTTTCTGTGTGGAGTTTGCATGTTCTCCCCATCCTTCTGTGGGTTTCCCTTGGTTACTATGGTTTCCTCCCATGGTACAAAAACATTTTCTCCCATGTCTAAATTGCCCATAGAAATCAGTGTGAATGTGTGTGGTTGTTTGTCTATGTGTAGCCCTGAGATGGACTGGTGACTTGTTCCGGGTGTACCCCTGTCTCTCGCACTTTGGGAGTTGACATAGGCTTCAGCAGACACCTGTGACCATGAATTTGGGAATAAGTGGGATAGAAGATGAAAGAATGAATGAATGATTATGTAGTTGACCGTCAGTAAACAGTTTTATAGGAAAATTTTAAAGGAAATTGTTTATTATATTACATATTATACATTATAATATTACATGTATTATTATGTTGTTTATATCCTGTAAATATATATTTTGTAAAGCTGCTATGTGGCAGTGCTTATTGTTAAAAAACACATGAATAAAACTGAAATCTTTGTTCTCATGTCTACATTATTAGTGTGTATAAATGTAAAGCAATGCATTTAAATAGTATATACAGTAATAATAAAAATGAAAAATGTATATTTATATTTACAATTTTTCTTAACTACTACTATTTATTCATTCATGTACATCCATGTAAAATGTTTGAATCACCTGTAGATTTTTTCTTATTAATGTACCATTACAATTTATGTTTACAATTTACAATTATATTTAATTTTACAATTAAATAAAGGGTACTAGTTGTAGTGGTATTAATAGTAGTGGTTTGCACAGCCGCCTCCCAGCAAGAACGTTAATAAATAAAATATTAATCAGCAAAGTGTTGTTGTGGCTTTCTTGTTGTCGATTGTAAAAACTATTGACTGTTTATTGATTGACTGTTTATCGATTTGGACCAAGAGAAGTTCTGTCTTTGTCTATGATTTTTTTTACTTGACTTTGGGCTTCTAGTTTTGCTTTTTTGTGGAAAAGCTTAATGTAATATAAATAGAAGCATAATAATAAAAACAATAATAATACGATATTTTCAATATAGAAAAATAATTTTTACTCAATGATGAATACCTCCATGGTGTAGGTCTTTCCTGAGCCTGTCTGACCATAAGCAAAGATACAGACATGATATCCGTCTATACAAGAAGTAATCAGAGGCTCAATTTCTTGGAACACCTGAAAGTTTGACATTGAGCAGATAAAGAGGTTTTATCAGTTATTTGCATATTTACAAAATATTTACTTTTCTACTGTTTGTATAATTCGCACATGTAGTCTTTCTGAAATAAATGACCTATTTTGACCTTAAAAAAGTTGTGCTTATTTCGACACAACTCGACACAACTTAAACTGTACTGATATTATAGCTAGTTCCTCTTTCTTTATTCGTAGTTCTTGTAGTTACCTGTAGTTAGTCTACTTTGACTAACTACTTTGACTTTAATTAACTTTGGTTTAATTAGTGTTACAAATCAGAATTTTTTTGCCACTCTTGAGCTCATATCAGGTTTGACTTAAACAATTACATGTAAATATGTGGACTAAGTGACATAGTTAAACAAAGTAATTCCAACCTTGGTGTGTCACCCCTGAGCAAACAGTAAATAATAAGTGGTGATTAATCCATAACTAATTGCTAATGTTCCAGATGGTAGATATTCAAATGTCACCCATAGGTCAATGCAACAAAAAACTACAATCATTCTTATGCACATAGGAGGAATTGAAAAGTTTTAAAACACACCAACAGATACCAGGGGAGACCGCCTTTTGATAACCCAACAGATACTATTCTGATGAATTATTCTTTAGCAAATTAAAAACAAATACTCAAAGGTTGATGACCTGAAATGCTTTTATGTGTAACAACAAGCGAAAGAGGAATCCTGAACAAATATCCCTGCTATTATTAGTCAGAATAACGATATTCTCATCAAACATATACCTCCTCTTGAGTAGCCTGTGTGTGAAAGACCTTGTCCAGTTCAAAGGTCTTTGCTTTGCCTTTACTCAAAACATTGAGAGCTGAGTCATTGTGTGGGTCCATGGTCACGGCCACAGCGTGGCCTTCATCATGCTGGTCCTCTTTTAGAACGGGTTTAACTCTGCACAGGACACGGATGTTGCCTGGTGGAAAAAATACATGGCCTATTTGTTTTCTGCCTAAATATCTACACATCTGGTAGATAAAATAACTATGAAAAAATAATTATCAGAAACACATGCTACCTTTTAGCTCTACCAACTGCTCGTGGTATTTCCTGCGTAGAGTGACCTCTTTCCTGTATTTCTCCAGCAGGTCCTTTTTGGCCTCTGACATTTCATTTATTGCTGATGAGATCTTTTAGAAAAAACACAATGAAATTTGAGGATCTGAAACGCTCATTACAATCTGAATGCTTATAATTATGCATTTGTCAAACATCTGCTGAGACAAGCACTTATGATTACATCTTAACATAATAAGACATACTTCGTGTTTTTATTATTTATGCATTAGTTTAAAAGTCTCACATTGTGGTTAACTCTGTGGTTAACCAAAATGAAGAAACCGGACTAGATGTGAAAATGTAATTTCTGCTTGCCTGTTTCTTGGCTTCTTTGATGGCTGATCCATAAAAGTCTGCAAAATTGCGAACCTGACTGCGCAGGCTGGAATAGTCGGTTTTCAGGGAGCGCAGGGTGGGAGGGAGAGAGTTTAAGCGCTGCTGTAGAGCTGATCATTACAAACACACACAAAAACATCAGATTAAATCCTGCCACTCATGTTCCAACAGCTGATTACAAAGAAAGTAATACATTGCTGTAATAGAAACAGCGGTGGCTCAAATGGTTAAGATGCGGAGTTGTTGATGGGAAGACTAGAACCTAAGTTCAAGCCCCACCACCACAAAGAAAGACCAAGAAGACCTTGGTTCAAGCCCCACCACCTCCTGGGATTAAGCTCCACTACTACCAAGTCCGCCAACCCTTCATGCTCCAGGGATCATCTGAGTTTGGTCTTTTGACTGTTCCTTGTTATCAGATGTCCACTATAGGTGATAGGTGCTCCTAAATTATAGAATCCACTACCACTTGCACTTTGAAATGTATCCAACTTTTATCAATTGTATCAATGTAATTTGGATAATATGTTGTATTGTTTGGATTCTCCCAAGGTCTTTTGATTTCTAACAAAGTTTTTTCTTCATTCTGTCACAGAAGAACTTTTGATTCCTTGTTGCTGTCGCCTTTGACTTGTTTAGTTCTAATGTGTCTTTGAACAATGGAAATTCACTATATGAATATATAGTCTTCACTATATGAATATATAGTCTTCACTATATGAATATATAGTCTTCTTTTTTTGGAGACTCACTCATGAACTGATCCTGCAGGTTTTGAAATTGTTCTTGTGAACAATTTGCTGCTGCTTTCACAGCTTCATCCTTCTTTTCCTCCAGATGCTTAATCTCCTTCATCAGCTCAGCCTGCAGGGTCCCAATCTCTCTCTCATATGCAGCAATCTGGAGGAAAATAGACTCCATTAAAACACTATTGTCTTGTGCAATGTAATCAAATATAAATAAAATTCAGTTAAATAAAAGGTCATGAGACAACTTTATATGTCAAACTGTAAGCTGATTGCTTTTTGCTGAAAGTTTTAAGGCTCACCTTATGCTGAAGATTGCAGCTGACTTCATCCGAGCATCTGATTTTCTCCTCCAACTGTTTGCATCGTTCCTTCTCGCCAGACAACCTCTGCTTAAGTTGAGTGTTTTTCTGTCTGGCTTCAGTCAGCTGCTTCAGCATCAATGGCGACTCCATTTCTACCGTCTGGGTGACATACTGTGAGGAAAAAATCTTTTTACAATTTTATTTAACATTTGGAAGATGAATCAATCAATCATCCACCTATTGAACTATGAATACTTTATTTAAATAAAGTATATTCCTATTTGTCCTGTATATGAAATCTTAAAACTCTCCAGACATTATTATTATTTAGTTATGCAAGTTAAACTTGTTATTATGGTTAACAAACTATTATGGGCTGTACAAAAATACATAGTAAGAATAATAACCACTATAAGAATTGTAGTGTTCTCACTTTCACTACAGGCTCCTTGCTGCGCTCTTTGTCCAGCTCAAGCTGAAGCTCTTTCAGTCTCTCATCTCGTCTTCTGAGCTCCTCTCCCCTGTGCCACTGGTCCTGCTCGCTCTGGCGCTCCAGGCTTGAGAGCTGCTCGACTCGCTGCTGCAGAGTGCTTTCTAGCTGCAGAACACGGCTACGCAAGTTCTCGTTCTCCTGCAAAGTGGACCACCAGTAAAGCTGCAGCAAGCAGATCCATGAACTTTTAATGTTTTGGATTACTGGTGTTACTATAATTATGCCTGTTTGTTAAAATTGATTTCTTAATAAATGCTCACTTTTTACACCATTTTTATAATAACAGTTATAGAAAGATTGATTAGGAACTGTTTGTGGACACTTTAGCAATTCGGTCTTCCTCACACTTTAGTCAGCACACAGTTATCGAGAATGTCATGGCGTTAAAATTTGCCTTTATTGAAACTAAGAGACTCAAACACAGTTTCAGCATGATTTTTTAAGCAAACAACAACAAAAGACAACAAAAAATCCCCAATAAATCATCACCAATACCCTTGATCTCCTCGACGTTGCCACCATTTCCCACCATCCATGGGCTTATAAACAACACTTCAAATAAAATGTATTATTATTATTATTATTATTATTGTATAAAATCACCTTTCGGATTCTCCCGTTAGGGGTCACTACACCGGATTGCTCTTCTCCACACTACCCTGTCGTATACATCTGCCTCTTTCACCACAAATACCTGCATATCTTCTTTCACCACATCCATAAACTTCCTCCTAATATTAACATGCTATGATAACCATAAACAACTTAGCATTTTAAACATGCAAGCTTTACCTTAATGAGCAGTGAACTTGACTGAGACGGGAAGATAGACAGCTGTTGAAAGAGACTCTGAGTCACAGACAGACTCTGTTTCAGACTTTCATTCTCAGCTGACAAAAACAGCATGCGCTTTTCAGAATCAGTTGCTCCCTAAAAAGAAGAAGTACAAATACAAATACCAATAAAATAAATGATTTTTGCAGAATTGTGAATTATGAACATTGACTCTACAGATATAGTGAAGGCTTTTCTTTGAAGAAAATGGCATTGAGGATTGTTTACAGATTCAATGCGAAGTTTGGACAGCTCTTCCTCTCGCTCTTCGATGCAGCTTTTCAACTCATCAATCTATAAAAAATAGAAAGCGGAAACAGCTGTAAAGATATGGCTGTGGTACAAAAAGAAAATACGAATGAATGTGGATGGATGGATGGATGCCATTTTTGTATTGGCTGAAATAATAGCCAGCAGTGGAAGTGTACCTGCATTTAGAAGGCCAAAAACTGAGGCATTGAGGCTAAGATGAGGGTGACACGTGAAAAAAGATGTATATGAGTGAGTATAGTGTGTGTGTGTATCATTATCACCTGCTGTTGGAAGGCTTGTACTTTGGAGTGGCGGTCTTGCTCTCTCTCTTCCAGCTGTGAATGGAGGAGACGCAGCTCACCTCGCAGGAGACTTTTTTCCCCCTGCAGGCCGCAGAGAGACTGCACCAACTTATGCAGGCCTGGAGACTCTTCTATACACACACACACACACACACGCACGCACGCACGCACGCACGCACGCGCACGCACACGCACGCACACGCACGCACACACGCACGCACACACGCACGCACAACTCAAAGATAATCATAATAATCATCATTATCAATTCATTTATTTATTCATTCATATTCTTAGCGGCTTATTCCCTAACTCTGGGTCACGGGGGTCTGTTAAGGGCCCAGCACATAGTGCAAAAGGCAAAGGTACATTATATCATAGGGCCACACATGAACAACCATACACACACTCAATTGGCAATTGACAATCATCCCTCAGCCTAATTTAAATGTTTTTGTACTGTGGGAAGAAACCAGAATACCTGGAGGAAACCTATGCAAGTGCAGAGAGAACATGTGCCACCCACACTGCCACCCTATTAATGATCTAAAAATCATTAATCTATTTATCTATAGATCAATTAATCATGATCTATTAGTGCAACTATGGATGATGGTTATAATACAGTAATAGCAAGTTTGTAGTGAAAAACATTTCATTCATTCATTCATCTTCTTACCAGCTTATTCCCTAATTTGGGGTCACAGGGGTCTGCTGTTCCTTTCCCAGTGTTATTAAAAACATATCAATAGGTTCTAGATTCTAACACAAATGTACCATTTATAGATGCACAGATTACTGGAAAAAATACTGGTATATATTATATTTAAAACAGTACAATACTAAATATAAGAAAGCTAATTAGACTTAAAGTTATCTCACTCATACAGCTGAGCAATTGAAGATTAAAGACCCTGAATAATGGCCACCCAACTTACCACTGATGTTAATCAAACCTATAAACTACCAGTAGGCAGTTCAACACTATACAAGAGAGACATGAGTCCCTGCCCTGTATCTGCTGAGACTTTCTAGTCTGAGAATAAATGGAGTTTAGATGAAACCACTATGTTTTATGTAACATAGTGAATCAATGCTGAGCTTTCCACATGATGTGATCCACACCATTACTTTTACCTCAGATTAAAAATATCACATAGAATTGTTGGTGTTGAATTAAAGCTCTAATTCATTTAAAGGTTATTTTCACAGGTAGTTTTGAATGCTTTAGTTATATTGTAGATTACTTTCTATTGTGTAAAAAAAAAGGTTAAAAGAACATAATGTGTTATGTGCTCTGGCTTGGGGTTAGTAAGAGCTTGAGCATTTGGATATTTTTCAGCATGTCTTTTTAAAATCAGCCTTAAATTTATAGATCTATGAGAAAAAAGTATTGCACAGTCCAGCTGATGGGATTAAACCTGTCAGTAAGCACTATACAAGAGTATAGAGCTTTAAATTTGATTAAATACAAGATGAAAAGTAATGAATGTGTGACTGATGCCTACTGTGCCATCATGCAGATGCAAGCTATGTGTCTTTGTTTCAGGAGAAGTGAGTTGGTGTGTGATGTGTATATGCTAATTTTATCAGAGGGAGATGTTATGAGTAGGACGACATGCTTTTTAAATCTAAGTGTGTGACCTAAGTGTGTTTTTTATAGTGCACAAGATAAAAGCTAGCTTGACTCAATCAGCTTTATTAATATTAGTATCATTACTATTTTAGTACTAATTGGCAATTTTAATTATGTTGAAATACATCTAAAAATACAAGCCTTCCTACTTTTCCCTAGAGAATCTCAGCTTGAAACACTTGAAAAGATTTTTTTAAGTAGTTATGACTGATCTCATGTTGTTTACAGGACCTACTGCTGGTGTAAATAAATAAAAGCAGCTAAATAATGTTATTTTCTAATTTTCTTGTGAAGATTAATATTTTATGCATCTGCTTATCTTGTCCATTTTATATTATAAAAATGTCTGCTTATATATTTTTACTTTGTCATCTCCTCAGATTTATTTAAAACAGTTTATTACTTTTTATTTTAAAGTTGAAAAACTTTGCTGTGTTTTTAGAATTTTAGAGATTTGTGTAGCAGCATAGCAGTGTAGTTTCATTTTCTTTCTTTTCTGTTCTGTTCTGTTCTGTTTTCATTCCCTTCCCTACTTTTCCTTTTACTTTCTGCTGCCGATTCCAAAACCCCTCCCTGTTCCCATCAATCTTAATGTAGCACTCAGTAGATCGTAAACAATGCATATTAAGGTTCCTTACAAACAGCAGCAACATCAATGCTAGATTGAGAACGCATATTATGTTAAAATTATCAATGCAGACTAGCATTCAAAAAGTTCAGCTATGTAAAATTTTCAATATGTTAATACTCAATTCTCTTATTATAAAAAAAAAGAAAGATAAAGCCATACAGACATCCTTACCGTCATTATCAGGTGAAGGGGTCTGCTGCTGGCCAATAGCCTCCTCTAGGTTGTGGATGACGCTGGTCTTGTCACGGAGGCGCTGTCTATAGGAAGACCGTAGCGCTTTCATCTTTCTCCTGTGCTGCACACGATGTCTGCACAGCTGCATGCGGTACTGCTCGACCTGCTGCTGCAGCTGTTGCAGGTGTGAGTACTGCTCCAGGAAGCTCAATAGATGAGACATGACAGCCAACAGAGGCGAATCCAACACCTGTTGAGACATATGAGAAATGCTTAGTAGACACCGTTATTCAAAGTAACTCAAATCTTATTTACAACTGAGCAATTGAGAGTTACGGGCCTTGCTCAAGGCCCACGGTGGTAGCTTGGTGGTGCTGTACAACAACTCAACCACTGTACTACCACTTCCCCATTTTGATTTCAGTCATAGTATAGTATATCGAGCATGGGTTACCTTATCGACCGTCTCAGTGTGGACAGCGGAATGTCTTCTCTTCTCTGTTTCCTGTTTGAAAGACAGGAATGCTGCCAAAGGTGTTTTAGCTGGGATTGTGTAACTAACATTAATGTCACCATCTTCATCGCTGGGAGACAGTTCATCGCTCTCACTGCTGCTGCCTGGGACATAAGATGGCCATCAGGATTATGTAAATATGATGATTAAGTATAGATTTTCTAGTGATATTCAGAGCATTAGCAATGCCAGCAAAGCAAGTGTTTTTTATCTGGTATCAGTACTTAAAAGTAAAAAAGTTGCATAGCTAAAATCACGACGCACATAAAGCTACAGTTTTAGCCACATGACAAATTTACATTAAATCATTTAGAAAATCTTTTCTATGAGTCACGTCATGGGATCAGATTTATCTTTCTTTGATCTGGTCATTGGCCCTGGATCACGGCTCAGTGCTGTTTCCTAATGTAACACTTACTTGAGTCACTGATTTTGTCACACAGCCTTTTTCCCAATCTGGAGGTGTGGCCAGCCTTCTTCCTGCTCTCTGTTTCCATGGAAACATGGCCAGGATCCTACAGTGGAGGTATATCCGTGAGAAGGATGTCATGCAGGTGTTAAATATAATTTGTGTTAACAGAAATATATGTGTTCAATGCACTGGTCGTGTGTGTGCACTTGTTCTAATAGCATTGAAATGATATTATCAAGGCTTGAGGCTTTTGAGGATACCGTAGGTCAGATGAAGGACTTGCGTATACATTAATAATAATGTCAGGTCAGCTGATCAGTACTTCTGCCTACACATTAGTCATTTTGAAGGCAGAGTCTAATCAATTGTGGATACCGGTTTAATTCCTGTTGATGTTCTTGTTATTTAATTAAAAACCTGAAGCCGCTTTACAAAATGTAATATATGGAGATTTCCACTAACTGCTATGCATAAAACATTCAGATTGAGAAAAAGCCATACCTCTGTGGTCCCTCTGCATGCTCCTTCAAGTGTAGCCTCTTCATCCTTCTTAAAAACAGTGTAGAAGATATAAACCAACAGAGAGTAGAAGGCATACATCTTCTCTGTCCACTCGTTGTCAGCTGTGAAAAACACACACCAGCTTCTTTAGAGCATCTCGAACATTGCTTTTGAAGCAACACACACACACACACACACACACACACACACACACACACACACACACACACACACACACACACACACACACA
>JAOTRA010000035.1:13480426-13491325 GCA_026260255.1 Pseudolaguvia tuberculata | reverse complement strand
TCTGTAAAGCTGCTTTGAGGCAATAACTATTGTAAAAAGCGCTATACAAATAAAATTGAATTGAATTGAAATTGAATGTTATCCCATTCACATCAAGATGATCAGCTTTTACTATTACCTGGATTCTCTCCATTTTTGATTTAATTTCCATAGTTGCGTTTATTACTCCTGCAATGAATTTGGAAAATGAACTCCCACTACACCTTGCACACCTTTTCTTCCCTTTGCATACTTTTGCTTTGTGACCGAATCTTTGACAGTTATAACACCTTATTGGATTTGGAATGAACTCTCGAACATTATAGCTTATATATCCTAATGTTACCTTTGCTGGTAATTTTTCATTCTCAAAAACGATCAGAATGCCCTCACTCTCCTTCCTTATTCCATCCCTTACTGTTTGCAGTCATCTTACATCTTTGATCCTTCCCCCTCGCAAATTTGCTTTGAGGTCTTCCACATTTACACTAGTTGGTACCCCCCAGATGACTCCTTTACTCCATTTACTTCCCAAGCCCACATTTGGCTTGCATTTATCACTTTGTGTCTACCAATTTCCTTGATTTTCCTTGCTTTTTCTCTTTGTTCTTAATTTTTACACACGATCAATAAATTTCCATCCCTCAACACCTTGGCCATGTATATTTCTACTACTTGATTTTATAGTATTGTTGTTAGTTTAATTGGATTCATCACTGATAATCCATTGCTTTCTCCAAACCTCCGCACAATTTTATATTATGCTATTTCCTGATTCCTTTCCTCCTGCCTACTACTCGACTCGATAGAATTTAACTTTTTTCACATTCACTGCTTCAACCTCATCCACTCTCATATTTTCTTATCACCTCTGAACTAATTTCCATACTATCATCATTGTCTTCTATTTCACAGTCTCCCCTATCAGACCCACTCACAGTACAGCTGTGCCGCTCTGCCCCTCCTCTCCTTACTTCTGCACTTTTTCCAGCTTTAATCCACATACGCCAACTTTGCTCTTTAGTCACCCCATTTTCCTTTCTGTTGTTTCCATCCAGTAAGACCGAGTCTTATGTATTATTTAAGGTTTTCACCATTCAAATCCTCTCCAAGCGCACTTGGTGTCAACCGCCTCCCATGTTACATATTTGCAGGATCTCGCTTGATTATAATACATAATGGGCATGACTGCTCAGATTCACACGCTGAGACACCTTGTTGATTTTAGCTCAAAAAAGCATTTTTTTTTAAATAAAAGCTTATGTGACATTTCATTTCTAATCTATAGGGTTCAATATCATCGGTCCACCCTTTGCAGCTTCAATTCTACTGAAAAGGCTGTCCACAAGGTTTAGAGTGTGTTTATGGGAATCATTGACAAGTTACAGTTACAGTTACAGTTACAGACCATTCTTCCAGAAGTACATTTGTGTCACTCATGTAGGACGATAAAGCCTGGCTCTCAGTCTCACCTCTAATTCATCCTAAACGTGTTCTATCGGGCTGCGGGCCAGTCAAGTTCAGCTCCAAACTGTTCCCACAAAGTTGGGCGCATGGAATTGTCCAAACTGTCTTGGTATGCTGAATCACTCACAGTTCCTTTCACTAGAACTAAGGGGCCACCCTAACTCCACCAAACTTTACACTTGGCAATTACCGTTCTCCTGACAACCACTGAATCCAGACTCATCCATCAGATACCTGATGGAGAAGTGTATATTCGTCACTCCAGACAACGCGCCTCTACTACTGTAGAGTCCAGTAGAAGCTGTACAACAGTTCCATGTTCTTACATTTGACTGTGGAATATTTAGGAGCGAAGAAATTTTATACTTGTGCTCATGGAAGTGATTCCTATAATTTGGATGGCTGAGCAAATACTTGCAATATAGTGTATATGATTTAACTTCTATTCACTGAACTGAAGATTATAGATAAGAGGACAGAAAAACCATGCACAATTTGTGATGCTTGGCTATTACATTTATTATGTAATTATTTATAAAATGTTGTTACATATCTAATTGCTCCACAATACTGATTATGGTCTTCCTTCAAAAAATGTGTTGTTTACAAAAGTTTAACAGTATTTAATATTTATGCAGTGATATATCACATAATCAAATATTATCCTACATTATAAGCTTGTTTCAGCTACACAAATCCTTCAAACAAATCAGACTCAGTACAATGACTTAGGCTCTAGGACAGGCTATAACTCTGTAGGGCTTAGCTTTTAAAACCACACTGGCCACTCCACGCAGGTCAGGCAGTGGCTCCTCGGGATTGGCAGGAAGAAACTGGAAGTCCCGTAGCAGATATCCAGTAAAGAGAAACATCTCCATTTTAGCTACAGACTCCCCGAGGCATAACCGAGCACCACCGCCAAAAGGTATAAGAGCCCGGAGACAGCTCCCATCTCCCTCTAAAAAGCGCTCTGAAATAAAGAATTAACATTATTAAACTCCACTTCTTGTCTTTGATATGTCTATGAAAAATGTTATATTTTATAGACTGGGGTGTTAGCTGTTAATGTACCTGGTCTGAAGCTGTGTGGGTCAGCCCAAACCTCTGGATCATGATGAGCACCAAATAAATTCGGGATAATGATAGTGTTTTTAGGGATGAAATAGCCTGCAATGCTAAAAAACAGCCACACCACATCGTTCAATTATACTATTGCATGAAGCTAGAAACTACCCTGTGTGTACTGCTGTTTGATAAAGCATCACTATCAGAGCAACATGGGCTCTCATAACACTTGAGCAGTGCCATGGACTGAGCAACTCCATGCCACACCACATTGCTGCATTAATTCAGCAAAAGGAAGTTGTGTACATGCACATACTTTTCATATTCATACTTTTCTACTTTTCTAAGAGAGGATTTCTAAAAATCCTCTGGTCTTGGTCTTAAGTATCATTCTTATTTTCTGAGATAATGAATTTGGGGTAATCAGTTGTAATCATCAAAATGAAACTACTTGAACAGTTATATCAGTCTGTTTGGAATGAATGTATGCATTATACAATTTTTATATTTGAATGGAATTAGTGAATTATTTTTGCACATAATCTACTTACATGACTATTTTGATGTGTGTTTTCTGTTGTTACCTGCTGTCTCTGATGGCTTTGTGCGGCACAGCGAGTGGAGCTACAGGTCTCAATCTCAACACCTCATTAATCACAGCACACAGATAAGGCAGCTTGTGTCTGTCACTGTAGTGAGGATACTGACCCTTCAGTACACTACGTAGCTCCTCATGTACTCTATTCTGAACCTATAGAGAAAAAAACACAGCACAGACATTAGTGACAGGTCTCTAACACTGAGGGGTTTAGGTAGGGAATAATCTGTATAATAAATAAAAAATTAAATTAAATAAAATTAATAAATAAAATTGTATTTAGTATTTTGTATTATTACTTCTGGTCTATGTAAGAGGAAGGCAATGGTCCAGCTAAGCCAGGCAGCGGTTGTCTCTGTTCCTCCTATAAGCAGGTCCACTGTAGTCATGTGTATATGGCTTTCTGTCAGAGTCTGTAAGAAAGGAAAAGTCTTTTTACAGTGTTGGATAATTAATGTTTTGTCAAGGGGGGACTAAGAAAGGCAGGGCCAACCTGTCACCTGATTAACCCTCATATCTAAATGTAAGGTTAGAGAAAAATGCTTTATTAGACATCACTGTCTATAAATTTTTGCTGTAATGTATATTTTTGAATAGAATAAAGCTAACGAACATGTATTTTACTCACTAATCCCCTGTAAAGGCCTCCTTATGACAATTGTTAATGTTGTGCTCTGCTTTGCTCTGCAAGGTTTAACAGTTAATGTGAAATATATATAAATGTAAATTTATACACAAGGTTACCTCTTAGTTCATAATTAATAAATGCCTTAAAGGCAGAGTGGGTGATTGTCTTCACAAAACTTTTTTAGTTCTTATCACTCCTAAATATCACTCACGTAAGTGGTATAAATTTATTCCTATGTATTTAGACCCAAAAAATATAAAAGAAAAAAAAATATTTGGTTTGAAAGCAAATATCTTGTTTGTTTGCACTGTTTTTGTTATGGGATTACAGATACCAAGAGGAGTCAGACCTTAGGGAACACTCTTATTTATGGGTAAGTACAATCAAATTTATAACTAAACACAAAACAAAACGAAACCGCGCAGCAAAGCTGCTCTAATGAAAACCAAACTTATCTTACTAAGACTCGGACATTGAAACCGATCCTTGGATCTGACGGGGACTCAAACATAGACAGATTCTGAGAGCAGACGAACGCAATTCCACATAACCGTGAACGTTTAGTCCAAACACAGTTCAAACAATAATCCGCGCCATCGTAAAGATGGAGCTCACCTTAAATAACTCACCATCGCCCAGCTGATTGATCGCGTCCCCAATCAGTGGGTGATGGTGGTTAGTGATGGTGGTTAGCGATGCCCTAGGACCTAAACAGGACTGACTAGAGACAGGGACCAGAAACAAGGATAGGGCAGACCAGACTGAGAGAGATCGGGAGACAGAGCGGAGAGAGATCGGGGGCCAGAGAACCAAGAGAGATCGGGGACCAGAGAGCGAAGAGAGATCAGGGACCAGAAAGCGAACAGAGATCGGGGACCAGAGAGAAAAGAAAGATCGGTGACCAGAGAGCGAAGAGAGATTGGGGACTAGAGAGCGTAGAAGGATCGGGGACCAGAGAGTGTAGAGGGACCAGGGATCACAGAGGGGTCGGGAACCAGAGAACGCAGAGGGATCGGGGACCGGAGAACGCAGAGGGACCGGGGACCAGAGAACGCAGAGGGACCGGGGAACAGAGAATGCAGAGGGACCAGGAACCAGAGAACGCATAGGGATCGGGAACCAGAGAACAGAGAGTGAGGAAAGGACAGGACGAGGGCAGAGAATGAGGACAGGACAGGACGAGGGCAGAGAATGAGGACAGGACAGGACGAGGGGCAGGGTCAAGGCAAGGCTTCCAGGCCTCCACAGGCACAGAACAAGGCCTTCAGGCCTCCCCGGGCACAGAACGAGGCCCCCAGGCCTCCACAGGAACAGAGGGTGGCTCTTAGACTGCCAACGGAACAGAACGAGGCCTCCAGGCCTCCTTGGGATTGGAGAGTGGCTCCTGGACTGCCACCGGAGCAGAGGGTGGCTCCTGGACCGCCAGCAGAACAGAATGAGGCCTCCAGGCCTCGTTGGTATAGGAGAGTAGCTCCTGGACTGCCACCAGAACAGAGGGTGGCTCCTGGACGGCCACTGGAGCAGAACGAGGCCTCCAGACCTCATAGGGATCGGAAAGTGGCTCCTGGACCGCCACCGGAGCAGAACGAGGCCTCCAGACCTCATAGGGATCGGAGAGTGGCTCTTGAACCACCACCGGAACAGAACGAGGCCTCCAGGCCTCCTTGGGATCGGAGAGTGGCTCCTGAACTGCCACTGGAGCAGAACAAGGCCTCCAGGCCTCATAGGGATTGTAGAGTGGCTCCTGGACCGCCACCGGAGCAGAACGAAGCCTCCAGACCTCGTAGGGATCGGAGAGTGGCTCCTGGATCGCCACCGGAGCAGAGGGTGGCTCCTGGGCCGCCACCGGAGCAGAATGAGGCCGCAAGGCCTACTCGGGACCTGATGGGAGCGCCGCGACCTCCTCGGGACCTGGTGTAAGCGCCGCGACCTCCTGGTCTTCCAATTAGCAATATAACAACTTATATAACACTGCTACTCGATTACTAATTTCTAAATCGAAGTGAAAAAATAGCATACACAAATTTGAAATTTGATTTTAAAAATTCATTTAATCTATAACACATTTCTCAGTGTTTACATATTGTATACGTCAGATGTGTTTATGTAAATCAAGGCAATTCATTGTGTTTTTAGGATCTCATCAGTGAACAAAATGATGTCTTGTTGACATTATAAAAAATATTAGTTCCTTTTGTTAATCATGCTTACAATCTTGGATGCTCTTTTCTCTGGGGATTGAAAGTACTCTAGAAGAGGTGCTGTGACATCTTTACTTTTTTGCTGAAACAATATAAATAAGTTATATAAATATTATATTCTGTGTGTGGATGTCTAAAATATTAGATAATTTTTACCTTAACCTCATTTAAATGGTCTCTGATGAGCTTGTCTCTTTTGGCCACTTCTTTCATTAGCTGAGTAAACGGGGGATTTGGCCATTTCTGTAAGGAAAGAATTATGAATACCAGAGATAATGAATGATACTGCGTGCTTAAGAGTTGCAGTGATAAACTGTGTGTTACTCTAAGCATAGGAAAAGAGTCCAGAGCTGAGATCCATGGCGAACCCCAGAGAGACACAATCTTATTCAGACATCTGTGCATCTCCTGAAGATGTCCTGAGCTCTTCTCATACTGGGTACAGAAAAAATAAACTCTATTGGAACTGATCCTAAACAAATGTTGGCTACCATAGGAAATGCAGTACACAGTCACTAACTGATTTTCCAAAAGTTAGCTTTGTAATGATGTTACTCGTTGCTACAGTGAAGTCTTCAGACAGATCAATGGGCTTCTTATTGTAGTCCAGTAAAACCTGAATAAAATTAAGAAAATTGTGTCCATTACATGAGAAAAACCTGTTCATACACCTGCACATTACAATTAGGTGGGTGTGATTTTGTTAAGTAGGATGTGATCCTGGGAAAACATTCTATGTTGTCTGATTTTTCGTTGTCAAATATTGTCTGATGTCACCAGTGTATGCCGATTAAACCCGCCTTGATCTATTTTTCTTTTTCTTTTACTGGGCCACAAACAAACTAGAAATCTTTTACTGAGTGGATAGCTTATTAAATTAATAAACTGACAATTTATTGAGGTTGGCATGGTGACATAGTGGTTAGCACGGTCGCCTGACAACAACAAGGTCCCAGGTTCAATTCCCAGATCGGGGATCTTTCTTTGCAGAGTTTGCATGTTCTCCCCGTGCTTGCATGGTTTTCCTCCAGTTGCCCAGTTTTCCTCCCACAGTCCAAAAACATGTCCATTAGGTCGATTGGTGATTCTAAATTGCCCATAGGAGTGAATGTGTGTGTAAGTGGTTGTTTGTCTGTGTTGACCTGCGATGGACCCCTACCTGTCGCCCTATGTGCACTGGGATAGGTTCCAGCAGACCTCAATGACCCTGAATGAGGGAATAAGCAGGTAAGAAGATGAATGAATGAATGAATGAATAATTTATTGATTTTGTAATTTACAGGATTAGCATTGGATCACAACCTGAAATTAGACAATACTAAAATAATGTATGATAGTCCAGAGACAACATGATGGTTAGAATTGGTTGATTTAAATGTTGATCCAGGATCAACAAATGATTTTTCACTCACATCACATTTTTCCTCCAACTACTGAGGATTAATTAATTAATTAATTCATTCATTCATTCATTCATTCATTCATTCATTCATTCATTCATTCATTCATTCATTCATCTTCTTACCCGCTTATTCCCGAATCCGGTGTCACGGGGGTCTGCTGCGCCTATCCCAGCACACATAGGACGAGAGGCAGCGGTACACCCTGCCAGTCCATCTCAGGGCAACACATAGACAAACAACCATTCACACACACATTCACTAGTATGGACACTTTAGAATCACCAATCCACCTAATATGCATGTTTTTGAACTGTGGGAGGAAACTGGAGTACCCAGAGGAAACCCATGCAAGCGCAGGGAAAACATGCAAACTCAGCACAGAAAGATTCCGGCCTGGGATTCGAACCCGGGACCTTCTTGTTGTGAGGCCACTACATCACCGTGCCGAACTAGGATTAACTCAGATATGCAATAAAACACTATATTTACTATACTTTTTCCTGAATAGTGTGTCACTACATTAATTTATGGATGACACTCGTATCCAAAATGATTTACTTTATTATTAACTGATTTTGCTGTTCATTTTTAAGCTTTAAAATATTGTATCAAATATTGTAGCAATTAAAAACGATTGTATTGAAAATGAAAATTGTGATATATATGCCGTATAGACTTCCGTATAGATTTTTAATGTATAAAGCACTAAATGGTCTTGCAGCTCAGTACCTTAGTGAGCTGGTGGTGCCCTATGTTCCACCATGCCCGCTTCGTTCAAAGGATGCGGGCTGTCTGTCAGTGCCACATGTGAATTATTGTTACAGCAGGGGGCAGCGCTTTTTCATATAATGCCCCAAAATTATGGAATAGTCTACCAGTTTATGTCTGAGAATCAGGCACAGTCTCAATATTTAAGTCTAGATTAAAGACCCATTTATTTAGTCAGTCATTTCAGTGTTAGTCCTCTTTAGATAAAGGAGCGGACCGAGGGGACTCATAGATAAGAAGTATTATGGTGATCTGATGCTGTTTGGATTCTGTGGCGGTCTGGTTACATATCAGGGATCCCTCATGTCTGTGCCTCCCTCTGGTTCTCCTTTTAGTTAGGCTGTGCTAGTTAGTTTGGCCGGAGTCCTTTCCTACACTGTATCGGTCTCTTATAACCTCAATACCATTTATATAGTATATAACAATTTTTTTCCTCCACACCCCCCTCTTTTGTCGAGGCCCACCACATAGGATCGGGAGCGTTGTGTGTCGGCTTGGTCACCTCATTTCCAGCTACCAGAAAGAACTGTTTTCACTCACACATACACATACACACTTATACATTGATTTTTGTTCAACCCAAATGAGGATGGGTTTCCTGTTGAGTCTGGTTCCTCTCAAGGATTTTTTCCTAATCCCACTCTAGGGAGTTTTCTCTGCCACTGTCGCCTCGGCTTGCTCATCAGTGACAAACTCATCATTCATCTATTTATCATTCATTCTGTAAAGCTGCTTTGAGGCAATGACTTGTAAAAAGCGCTATACAAATAAAATTGAATTGAATTGAATTGAAGCCGATGATAATTATTTTGGTACTTTAAAGCCTGAATGAAATTTTAATCCACATAAACTTCTTTGCTTGTACCTGTTTCAGGTGAAGTAATTGCTCGTCTATCAGACAGTGGAGAGTCCCAGCAACACAATGCTGCAAAGCACTGTGGGCAAGGCGCCTGTGGGACTTCCACTCCTCGCTGTAATCACCCAGAGAAATTGAGAGGCCTCCACCTGACACTTTATTAGCTACACCAAAAGCAGATACAGAGAGATGATGTGGAAAGAGTAGGCTTGTATAGATGTGACGGAAAATGTTTGTAAATGTACAGTTTAAATGTACAATTTATATGCATTTATATGTAGACCGTACCTGTGTATGAATCGGGTCTTCCAGCAAAATCAGACCACTTTTTTACCAGAGCCTCTCGAATAACCTTGCTACTGTTCAGAATCAACATATCTGCGCAAAATATACAAAAACAATCTTGATAATCAGCTTGATAACCAAATGTATAATTGTTTAAGTGTAAATTATTCACTGGTGCTTCCACAGTGAAGCTGGTAGATATTCCCATATTGATGAGCCAGTCTAGTCAGGTATATGGGTAAATGATCTTGGCTAAGCTCAAACATGTTTCCCAGGAAAGGAAGAGAGGGAGGTCCAGGGAGCGAGGGAACAATGGAATGATGGAAAAGCTGTGAGAGGCAATGCAGAGGTTTGAAAACACTGTCTGAGAAAAAAAGAAAGAGAAATACATTTACAATGCTAAGGATGGGCTGTATCCTAAACAGTGGTGGCTTGAATGATTAAGATTTTCTGTAATGATATTTTAAAATAAATTTCAATCCCCTTTTATATCAGCTTCAAAAACAAATTAGACATGATTTATCAATTTTTGCCATTAGTTCTTTTAGGCATTAGTGCATGTTGTATCTCCATCTGCTTTTCCTTCGGCTGCTCCCGTTAGGGGTTGCCACAGCGGATCCGTGATCCGCACATAAGACTAAGGCTACTCCCTAATGGCTGGGTATTTATGGCCAATTTAGACTCACCTATCCGCCTAATGTACATGTTTTTGGACAGTGGGAGGGAACCGGAGTACCCAGGGGAAACCCACGCGCGAGGAGAACATGCAAACTCCACACAGAAAGACCCCAGACCCGAGAATCGAACCCGGGACCTTCTTATTGTGAGGAGAGTGTGCTAACCATTACACCACCGTGCCGCCCCCATGTTATATCTCCATCCTATATCCAAATTTTTATTCATTTAAATGGGGTACTTACCTTCTGCCTGAACGCTTCTATTGGCATCTTTGTTACTTTGTAGATTTTGTCGCTTCACAAAATGACGGCCTACTGCTAGGAAAAGAAACAGCAGTGCAGCTGCTCCCACACTTACTGCTATTGAATACATGGAGTGTTTTTGTCTGCTATCTAAAAAAGCTGTCCACTGTTAATTATATGTCTCCTCCATTTTTTTTTACACCATCCAGGGCTTTCTGTCAATCAAGGGTAGGTAAATATTGCTTTGACCTTCAGCACAGTGTCAAATGCAAAGCAGTGGAAATAAATGAGTCTCTGTGTTAAGTATACATATTGTATATACAGGTATATACATATAATTAGAATATCTGCAAAAGGTTTACTATAAAAAGTTTTATTTTACTAATTCCTTTCAAGAATGGAAACTTGTATAATGTATACATTCATTCCATTCCACACTCATACTGCCGCGGGGTAGAGATGCACTATTCACTTGCAGATCGATCTGGGGAGTATTCAATGAAAACAGGAGTCTGTTTCACCAGAGAACTTCCACGTTTATTTATGTAAGGCAAGTTTATATACAGAAAAAGAAGACAACATTGCGCCAATTAGAGAAGATAAGGAAGTTACTGTGTTCCAGAAAACAGCTCTATGTAGTAAATATGGAGTAGAACACTGTGTGTGTGTGTGTGTGTGTGTGTGTGTGTGTGTGTGTGTGTGTGTGTGTGTGTGTGTGTGTGTGTGTGT
>JAOTRA010000035.1:13445544-13472276 GCA_026260255.1 Pseudolaguvia tuberculata | reverse complement strand
ATGCGCCGTCCCTCTAATAAACTAATTTCTAATCCTGTCCATCCTCGTCACACCCAATGAAAATCTCAACATCTTCATCTCTGCCACCTCCAGCTCCTCCTCCTGTCTTTTTGACAACACCACTGTCTCGAAACCGTACAACATCGCTGGTCTCACTGCAGTCCTATAAACTTTCCGGATTGGTGAGTCTAAACTGCCCATAAAAATCCAGCCATTAGGATTGGGCAAGCCAGTACATCCTAAGTACCAGTCCCAAGCCTGGATAAATGGGAGAGGTGCGTTAGGAAGGGCATCCAACTTAAAAATGTGCCAAGTCGAATGTGCGGCTCGAATGGGTGATGGGAGCAGCCGAAGGAAAGAAAAACTGTGTGTTTGTTTCTGTACTGTACTGTGAAAAACCTGTACTGTGTGTTTACTTCCACAGTACAGAAACATCTACAATAGGTTGATTGGTGATTCTAAATTGCCCATAGCAGTGATGGTGTGTCTGGCTGTTCATCTATGTGTTGAACTGTGACTGGTGACCTGTCCCCGTCTAGCGTGTATATAATAAGTGTGTAATAAGATTAATTAATTAATCTTCTATATCTGCTTATTCAAAAATGTTGTGTCATGGGAGTCTATCCAAAAGAAAGGCAAGAGAAGATCACAGATCAACCTAACCTACATGTTTTTGGACTGTAGGAGGAAACCCAGGTAGGTACAGGAAAAACACACAAACTCAAAGAACCACATAGAATCCAGGTCTTCTTGCTGTGAGGCAACAGAGCTAATTACTAATCCATCATTCTGCCCGTTTTGAAGGTTATTAAGGGAAAATCCAAATGTTTAGTCATAGATAATTTGGTAATTTGAGTAAAGAAAACATTAGGGTTTATAGTGTACACAAGTCAAGTAAAGATAAACCAACTGCACTAACTTAAACCGACTAACTGGCTATGTCATCATTATCAGTAAAGGATCAACAACAGCATCTAACTGAAGTTCCTACCTGGTTCATAATAGTCATAGAATATAGCAGGAGCAGGCTGAAGCAAACCTATTGGCACATTTTGTACAGCTTCAAATGCAATACATTCCTGATTATTGTATATCTGTAGGTAAAGAACACATGGTTATGTGTCTGTGTGCGTGTGTGTATGCGTATGTGTGTGTGTGTGTGTGTGTGTGTGTGTGTGTGTGTGTGTGTCACCTCATTAAAATATAACATAACCCGTCCATTTGCAATCTCATAATGAGAGATATATGGGACTTCTGCATTCTTTAACTGTAAAAAGTATGAAAAATGTTACTGGTTTTTAGCATGCAAAAGTATTAATTATTATACTGTATATGTGTTTCCACTTACCAAATCCAGATCCTCTGTTAAGGGCTCAAAACCACTGAGTAATGTGATATCAGCAATAGCCATCCCTGTGAGCTTTCTCTCATTGGAGTGACTGTAATTAAAGAAATACACTGTTCATCTGCAAGGTTTGAGAACACACACTTTACATAGATTTAGGCAACAATTTTCGATGAACAACATAAAATTAAATAAATTATTGTGTTTCCTGACCTGATGCATATTGTGTACATTACGTTTTCAGATTTTTTACTCTTTTGGGTGTCTCTTCTGCGTCTTATTCTGGCATCGAACCAATCAATAGTTGAGTGAGGGAAGTTTTCTTCTTCTTTCCTTTCCATCTCCTCGTTATTATTGTAGTCATAGTCATAGTTTTCTGTCACCTGGGCTGCATAACACACCAAATGATGAATGATACTTTCTGGAGCACTATAATATCATATTAGATCAAAATAAAAAAGAAAAGGTTTGAAAATCCTAACAATAAAAATTAAATATACTATATTAAAAATGTTTATGGTATTTCAGTACCTGTGTATTCTACTTTGCCTGTCACTGTTACATTTATTGTCAGTTGAGTACAATGGGTAGAAGTGTCTGGACGGTAATACGCCTTTACCACCTTTAAGGTACAACAAAACAATGAGCTCTATTAACTCTTGTTCTTTTTAAATGTTCAGAGACTGTAGATGTTCATAAACGTCTGCATTACCTTTAGTTTTGCTTGTCCTTGCCCTGTAAACTTTGCAATAATGTTGCTCCCCAGCAGTCTCTAAAAACAAAAATGACAATCTCTAAATGAACACACTGATCTTAATTTGCACATTTTTTTCTTTTCCACAAATGTGCTATTTATATGTTCATGAAATGAATTATCCATCAGTCCAGACCACCAGGCTGTATACCTTTAAATCTGTCTCCATTATCTCGCCTTTTTTGATTAAAGCCAGATTTTCCTTTGCATTCTTCTTTTCACTTGTAAACTGCACAATGATGTTATTTACGGACTCTTGATGTAAACTTACTGCATATTCTGACAATGCTTCCAAAGCTATAATTGTATCCTAGAAAAAAATAATGTACTTTATCTACATTAATGTACAATTGAATGTAATTACTTTAACTTTTTTATTAGCCTTTTCTTTTTTCAACAACTCACACACACCTCACCTGTGTGGATTTAAACCCGCCTTCATAGTTCTCTTGAGATGATAGGTAACAGACCGCCATTTTTGCGTCTTCAAAATCTTTTAATTTTATAGCAGCTAGAAGAGCATATGCGGTGGTCTCAATTGTAAGAGCCACTGCAGATGGAACCAATTTCATGTCCTCTTTGTCCTGCCACACTTTACAGTCTCCCACTGAATGGTGAAAGATAGCAAAGGAAGTTTGTTACGGGTTTACACATACCAGCAGGAGTCAGACTTTAGGAAACACCCCTATATTTATCGGTAAGTACCAAAACACCAAACAACGCTGCTCTAATGAATATCGTACTTAACTTGATACCGATCCTGGAATCTGACTGGGACTCGAACATAGACAGAATCTGAGAGCAGATGAACGCAGTTCCACATGAGCGTGAACATTTAGTCCAAACACAATAATCCGCATCGAGGGATCGGAGAGCGTAGAGGGATTGGGGACCAGAGAACAAAGAGAGAACAAGGACGGGACAGGACGAGGGCAGTGAACGAGAACAAGACAGGATGAGGGCAGCAAATGAGGATGGGACAGGATGAGGGCAGCAAACAAGGACGGGACAGGACGAGGGCAGAGAACGAGGACAGGACGAGGGCAGAGAACGAGGACAGGACAGAACGAAGGAGTACAGAACAGGATGAAGGCAGAGGACAGGACAGGACGAGGGCAGAGAACGAGGACGGGACAGGATGAGGGAGCAAGGACAGGACAGGTCGAAGGAGCAAAGACAGAACAGTACAGGATGAGGGCAGAGGACAGGACAGGATGAGGGCAGAGAATGAGGATGGGACAGGACGAGGGCAGGACGGGATGAGGGCAGAGAATGAGGACAGAGAATGTGGACAGGACGAGTGCAGAGGACTAGACGAAGGAGCGAGGACAGAATGAGGACAGTACAGTACAGAACAGAGAAGCGAGGACGGGACAGGACCAGGGAGCGAGGACAGGACGAGGGAGCAAGGACGGGGCAGAACAGTACAGAACAGGACAGTACAGGACGAGGGCAGAGGACAGGACAGGACGAGGGAGTGAAAACAGGACAAAGGAGCAAGAAGAGGATGAGGGAAAGAGATGAGAACCAGAACCAGATGAGACAGGGGCACCTGAGACGAGAGCAAGGGTGGGACAGGATGAGGGAGCAAGGACGGGACGAAGGAGTGAGGACAAGACAAGGGAGCGAGAACAGGACAAGGGAGCAAAGAACAAGAACAGGACAGGACTTGGAAATGTGGACAGGGCGGGACGAGGGAGCGATGATGGGACGAGGGAGAGAAAACAGGACAGGACGAGGAAGCGAAGACAGGACAGGACAGGACTAGGAAGCAAAGACAGGACAGGATGAGGTAGCGAAGACAAGACAGGACAGGACGAAGAAGAGAAGACAGGACAGGATGAGGAAGTGAAGACAGTACAGGACAGGACAGGAACAGAATGAGGCCTCCAAGGCCTCTGTGACAGGAAAAGAACGAGGTCTCCTGGCCTCCTGGCCTCCGTGACAGGAACAGAACGAGGCCTCCTGGCCTCAGTGACAGGAAAAGAGGCTGACAGGCTCCTGGACCACCACCGGAAAAGAGGCTGGCTCCTGGAACACCATTGGAACAGAGGGAGGCTCCTGGACCATCACCGGAACAGGGGGTGGCTCCTGGACCACAACTGGAACAGAGGGTGGCTCCTGTACCACCACCGGAACAGAGAGTGGATCCTGGACCACCAGTGGAGCAGAACGAGGTCTCCAGGCCTCCTCGAGAACGGAGAGTGGCTCCTGGACCACCACTGGAACAGAGAGTGGCTCCTGGACCACCACTGGAGCAGAACGAGGCCTCCGGGCCTCCTTGGGAACAGCAAGTGACTCCTGGATCACCACGGGAGCAGAGACTGGCTCCTGGATTACCACTGGAACAGAGGGTGGCTCCTGGACCACCACCGGAGCAGAACAAGGCCTCCAGGCCTCCTCGGGCCCTGGTGGGAGCACCGTGACCTCCTCGGGACCTGGCAGGAGCGCCGCGACCTCCTTAGGAAGGTAGGAAGAGGTTTTGTCAACATAACTTGTCCTACATGGGGTGTGGTCCATCTGCCACGTAGGCTTTAGCACGTGGGGACTGCCAAAAACCCCAGTCATTAAAAAAATAGGTAACTCACAGACTCGCAGGAATAATTCCCACATGGTGGCGCCCCACGCAAGCGCTTTTCCAGCGAGCAACATAATAACAAAAGCACTCTTCCTGTCTTGAAATGAAAACTCCTCAGGAAAAGTGCTAAATTATCCATGACATTGTTCAATAAATTCCATGCAATACTCTGTTGACCCGTCATACATATCTGGGAGCATGACGTAAGGAACCTCAGCCGGTGCAGTTGGGGGCGGAGCTAGTGGAGCGACATGCGCGCTCGGCGCAGCCGGACAACCACAACAAAACTTTTCTTTGCCGGTGGGTACTACCCGAGCGGTCCCGCTGACTCCATAGTTTTTTAGCGGATTATTCTGTTATGGGTTTACACATACCAGCAGGAGTCAGACTTTAGGAAACACATCTTTATTTATTGGTTAGTACCAAAACACCAAACAGAAACCAAACCGTGCAGCAACGCTGCTCTAATGAATATCGTACTTAACTTGACACCGATCTTGGGATCTGACGAGGACTCGAACATAGACAGAACGCAATTCCACATGACCGTGAACATTTAGTCAAAACACAATAATCCGTGCCATTGTAAGGATGGCGCTCACCTTAAATAACGCACCATCACCCGGCTGATTGATCGCATCCCCAATCAGCAGGTGATGGTGGTTAGTGACAAGGAAGGGGTAGGGCGTGAAAAAGTTAGAGTATTTTCACCATATTATTTATAGAACATTGCCAAAGGTTTGTCACCTGACCATCAGATTTCATCAGAGTTCAACTTTCCACTACAGTTTGCAGTTTGAATGTGAGATTTAAATTCATTCAGCTCCATCAGTATTAGTGTGATCAGAGACTAACATCAGCAGGTGGTGATATGAATATAATGGCCATTAGATGTGTTCAGGCCAGAAATTTGTAAAAAGTTGTAGCGTAGTGGTTAAGGTGTTGGACTAATATCAGAAAGACCGGAGTTCGATTCCCACCTCCACCAAGCAACTACTGTGTGCCCTTGAGCAAGGCCCTTAACCAGTTGTAAAAAAGCCCTCAGTTGTAAAAAAGAGACCAAGTGTAAGTCGCTCTGGATTAGAGCTTCTGCCAAATGCTGTAACTGCCAAATGCTGTAACATGAGGTTTTGTGCTCAGGCTCATTCTCATGCTGGAACAGTGTTGGAGTATGCTAGTTCTAGATTGAAAGAATAACGTACAAAACATACAAAAACATTCTAGCAACTGTAGCAACAGTGGAACCACATATGGATCTGATGGTCAGATGACCACATACTTTTGGCTTTTATCTGTGTGTGATATGTGCCACTTTCCATCAATTAGCTAAAACCAATAATGCTTAAGCATGATACTATTTATTACCTTGTGTTGCCATTTTTTTAAGTCTTTCCCAAGCTGGAATAGCCACTGATTTGTCTTCAAGACAAAGGGATAAGCAGTAAGTTGTGATAGCCAGAGAAAAGGGCCTTTGTAATGCATCAACACGAGACAGAATATATTTGGTGGCATGAGAGGTGCTATTGATCTAAGGAAAAAGAACAAAAATGACTAGTTAGTTCATTGGGTTCTGTATCTTATTTTAGAAAAGACTTTAGGATGAAAAACAAACCCTTTATAGAACTTGTTTACCCAATACATTAAGAACAGCCTAACACACATAGCATTACATAGTAAATGCTAAACCAAACATCCGCATACACTGATGTCATACACACTGCTTTTTACCACAGAATCAAATTCCTTGTCCAAAAAAGGAAGGGATTGTTTAAGAGCAATGGTTATGAAAGCTGTGAGGGAAACATCTTGTTCAATACCACTGATTCCACCCTGGAAAAGAACAAACATAAATAAAAGGTCTAAATCACTGGTAGGTTTTAAGCTAGTTAAAAGTTAAATAATGGCAATAGATCTGAAATATCTTTTTCAAAACCTGGGTAATGAAAACATAATATAATTCTGACCTGCATATGTCTGTCAATGACTGGATGAAGATCTGTAAATGACCCATCTTCATGCTGCTGTTTGATAAGGTAATTGACGGAATCACGAATTTCGAGTTGGTCAACGATTTGTTTTTCTTCAGTGACTGCTAATTCACACTCTGCCACAAGAGAGAACACCTTCACTACCAGAGCCGTCAGCCTAGCGGGAAAGAGTAGCACATGAGCAGATAATAGTCTTCAAGTTTCACCTTCTTAAATCTTTAGAATGCAGTTGAATGGAATAAAATAAACTGCACATATGTGATATTTCTGTTACCTGCTGAGAGAAGCTCTTACCAGTTACTGGTGGGATAGGTTCTCCATGCGCCATAAGACCCATCAGTCTTTTTAAAAGTCAATGTCATCCTGTGATAGGCTGTAAAAATGACCAATAGTTAGGGACACACAGCGGTAATGTAGAATTGAAGCAAACATTAAAAAACAAGGACAAATATGCATATTGCTGGCTTAATAATCAAGCAAATTGTATTAACATTCTAAAACAGTACTGTTACACTGTTCCTATGTCAAAGCACTATTGTTACAAAGTTACAGTGCCAGAGAACAACTGTTAAATGAATGTAATGCTACAGCTCCACTGTTACTGTAATAAAAGCTACTGTTGCATTGTAACACTGTTACAAGACCAAAGCTTTGATGTTACAATGGCAAATCAACACTATTACCATTTTCTAATGTTAAAACACCACATTTCTTTCTTTCTTGAAAGTTTTCTTGAAAATGGTTTTCATTCCCAATATATGAAATGTCTCTCTTTGTGATATGTGATAATGTAAAGCACCACTGTTACTGTTACAATATCAAAGCTAAACTTGTACACTGTTACAATGCCGAATAACCACTGTTACACTGCTTAAGCATCGTTTATCTATTGATTTACATACAGTTTTATCCTGTCACATTCTTTAACCCCACTCTAATGCTTTGACAATGCTAAAGATGTTTGCCCATGGCCGTAAGTTTAGAATTTACTTAAGCATTACTTCCATCTTGTGGTCAATTTTCTGAAAGTCAAATGAGTCAGTTACCTTTAGTAAATTCATTCATTCATCTTGCAACCCGCTTATTTCCTAATTCGGGGTCACAGGGTCCGCTGGAGCCTATCCCAGCACACATAGGGTGAGAGGCAGGGGTACACGCTGGACAGGTCACCAGTATATCGCAGGGCTACACATGATGATGAACAACCACACACACTTCTATGGGCAATTCAGAATCACCAATTAACCTAATGTACGTGTTTTTGGACTGTGGGAAAAATGGATTGCAAAGAGAAAACCTATGCAAGCGCTGGGAGAACATACAAACTCTGCACAGAAAGAAAAATTATGGTTGGGGGGTGAGAGGCGGGTTAGTTGTCACGGGGTCTGCTGCTCCTATCCCAGAACACATAGAGCAAGAGGCGGGTCTACACCCTGGACGGGTCGCCAGTCCATCTCGGGGCAACACATAGACAAACAACCATTCACACACATTCACTCCTATGGACAATTTAGAATCACCAATCGACCTAATCTGCATGTTTTGGACTGTGGCGGGAAACCGGGGTACCCAGAGGAAACCCACGCATGAGCGGGGAGAACATGCAAACTCCGCACAGAGAGATCTGGGCCCGGGATTCGAACCCAGGACCTTCTTGTTGTGAGGCAACTGTGCTATCCACTACGAATAATGGCAACATAATTTTTTTTATGTTCTTTGCACCATAAATATACCTGCATTTCAGTGGTCAGTAACTTATTAAAGTTGAAAGTTATATAAGTTAAAAGTTAATATTAAACGTTGAAAAATTACTGAAACTGAGTTTACCATCATCTAAATGCCTCAGTGCTTTGTCTCTTGATTCAGGTTCCAGGTCCACCCATTGATTGTGTGAATCCAGGTATTGGATGGCCAGAGCCGTGGGGGACATCCTGATCATAGTTTGTTCAGCACACCCAGAAGGAGCATTAATCAGTTTCTTCACATTCCCTGGTGTAAGTAGGGACATGGCTGCTGCTACACCAAATACTTCATCTGTATTATTTAGACTTAGAAATTAGAATTAAAAAAATGCTTATCTGTGCTTTAGAAATGAGCATTAGAAAAGATAGTCACACACACCTTCAACTTTGACAAAGATATTGCCATCCGTGCCAGGAACTGACCCATTTGGAAACATTCCATCAATATAGAAAATATATGTATCTCTTTTACCTGTGTAAAAAAGCTTGAATAATTCTTCTTAGCATATATTCAATTCAATTATTATTCAATGTTGTATGTGCAAAATTAGCTTTAAACATTCATTCATTCATTCATTCATTCATTCATTCATTCATTCATTCATCTTCTTACCCACTTATTCCCGAATTCGGGGTCATGGGGGTCTGCTGCACCTATCCCAGCACACATAGGGCGAGAGGCGGGGGTACACCCTGGACGGGTCGTCAGTCCATTTCAGGGCAACACATAGACAAACAACCATTCACACACATTCACTCCTATGGAGGATTTAGAATTGACCTTATCTGCATGCTTTTGGAATGTGGGAGGAAACCGGAGTGCCCGGAGGAAACCCACGCAAGGGCGAGGAGATCCTGGCCCAGGATTCGAACCCGGGACCTTCTTATTGTGAGGCGACTGTGCTATCCACTACGCCACCGTGTCACCCTCAGCTTTAAACAACCAAATATAATTATGAAATGTGAGTGAATAGAAATCAGTTTCAGATTCCTGATGAACTAAGCCAGGGCAACTGTGGCAAGAAAAAGCTCCCTTGGATGGTAATACAAAGAAACCTTGAGGAGAACCAAACTCAACAGGGAACCCATCCTCATTTGGGTGAAAACAGAAAACAGATTATTATGCAATTGAGGGTGACACTGTATGCCGTAACAATTAAAAAGTTCAATTTTAATGTAGTCAGATGCACAAAATTAATCCAATCAAAGAAGGCAGGTGTTACGGGATATATCAATACTCACAGGAGTCAGACGATATGGAACAGCATTTTATTTACAAGTAAGAACAAAACTTTACAACTAAAATAAACCACACAAAACAAAACTGCCCAGCAACGCTGCTCTAACAAAACGGAACTTAACTTCAGGGGCTTCAAACAAGGAGACAGACACGTAGAACAGACGGGGACTCGAACATAGGGTAAATCAATGAGTAGGCGAACATATATCCTCATAGCAAACATATATAATAATCCACGCTCTCGTAAGGTTGGCGCTCACCTAAAATAACGCACCATCACCCGGCTGATTGATCGCATCTCCAATCAGCAGGTGATGGTGGTTAGTGATGAGATAGGGGTAGGGTGTGAAAGTACCGAGAAAGAGAACCAGACAAGAGAGGGAACCGAGACGAGAACAAGAACCAGACAAGAGAAGGGACTTGGACGAGAATGAGAACCAGATGAGAGAGGGGACCGAGACAAGAACGAGAACCAGGCGAGAGACGGGATCCTGAACGAGAGACATGGAGAGAACCTGAAGCAGAGAAGGGAACCATGAACGAGAGAGGGGAATCTGAACGAGAGAGGAGAACCGAAAGAACCTGAAGCAGAAAGGGGAAACCATGAATGAGAGAGGGGAACCTGAATGAAAAGGGGGGAACCGAGAGAACCTGAACAAGAGACGGGAACCTGAATGAGATACATCGAACCAAGAAACCCTGAATGAGAGAGGGGGAACCGAGAGAACCTGAACGAGAGGGGAACCTGAACGAGAGACATGGAGAGAGGGTAACCTGAATGAAAAATGGGGAACCTAAGACGAGAACCAGACAAGAGAGGGGACCGAGACGAGAATGAGAACCAGAACACAGGACGAGGGCAGGGAACGAGGACAGGACAGAACAGGACAAGGGCGAGAGAGTGAAAACAGGACAGGACTCGATGAGAGAGAGTAGACAGGACAGAACGAGAGTGCGTAGACAGGACAAGACAGTGAATCAAAAACAACAACACATCGAGGGCTGAGGCTCTAAACAGAACAAAATGGAAAATCACACAACTTAGGAGACAGGCTGGGGAAAATCATTTACACAGAAAAACAAGATACTCAGCCCATATCACACAGGAAGAACACAAGGGGGTCTGGGTCCATGACCATGAACAGTCCATAGTCCTGGAGGGGCAGGGGCAGGGCGAGGCTTCCAGGTCTCATTGACAGGAACAGAACGAGGTCTTCAGGCCTCCTCGACAGGTCAGAACGAGGCCTCCAGGCCTCCTCGACCGGAACAGAACGAGGCCCCCAGTCCTCCTCGACAGGAACAGAACGAGGCCTCCAGGCCTCCTCGTAGCTTGGTGCGAGCGCTGCGACCTCCTCGTAGCTGGGTGGGAGTGCCTCGATCTCCTCGGAGCTTGGTGGGAGCGCCGCGACCTCCTTGGAGCTTGGTGGGAACGCCGCAACCTCCTCGGAGCTTGGTGGGAACGCCGCGACCTCCTCGGAGCTGGGTGGGAGTGCCTCGATCTCCTCGGAGCTTGGTGGGAGCGCCGCGACCTCCTTGGAGCTTGGTGGGAGCGCCGTGACCTCCTCGTAGCTTGGTGGGAGCGCCGCAACCTCCTCTGAGCTTGGTGGGAACTGCGACCTCCTTGGAGCTTGGTGGGAGCACCACGACCTCCTCGGAGCTTGGTGGGAGCGCCTTGATTTCCTTGTGGTTTGGTGGAAGTGCCGCGACCTCCTCTGAGCTTGGTGGGAGCGCCGCGACCTCCTCGGAGCTTGGTGGGAGCGCCGTGACCTTCCTGGAGCTTGGTGGGAGCGCCGCGACCTCCTCAGAGCTTGGTGGGAGCGCCGCGACCTCTTTGGAGCTTGAAAGAGGTTCACTTGCCTTAATTTATTTTTCCAGGGGTTGAGCTGAATGGGCGTGGTCCAAGTGGCGCATAAGCTCCAACACCTGGGGACTGCCAAAAACCTCAGTCATTAAAAAAAATAAATAGCTCACGTCCTTGCGGACTCGCGGGAATAATTCCCACATGGTGGCACCCCAAGTTAGGGCTTTACCAGTGAGCAGCAACAAAACAAAAGCACTCTTCCGGTCTGGAGAAAAAAACTCTTTGGGAAAAGTGCAAAAGTATCCAGTACACTGTAAAATAAACTCATCGCAAAATTCTGTTGCCCTGTCATACCTATCTGGAAAAAGGAAGTACGGAACCCCGGCCAGGGCATTTGGGGGCAGAGCTTGCGGAGCGACATGCGCGCTCGGCGCAGCCGGATAACCAAAAGAAACATTCGGGTATTACCTGAGTGTATCCTGCTGACTCCTGGATATTAGGCGGATTATTCTGTTACAGGATATATCAATACTCACAGGAGTTAGACGATATGGAACAGCGTTTTATTTACAAGTAAAAACAAAACTAAACCACACAAAACAAAACCGCGCAGCAACGCTGCTCTAACAAAACAGAACTTAACTTCAGGGGCTTCAAACAAGGAGACAGACACGTACAACAGACGGGGAACATAGGCTAAATCAGCGAGTAAGCGAACATATAGCCTCATAGCAAACATATATAAAAATCCACGCTCTCGTAAGGTTGGTGCTCACCTTAAATAACGCACCACCACCCGGCTGATTGATCGCATCCTGAATCAGCAGGTGATGGTGGTTTGTGACGAGGTAGGGGTAGGGCGTGACAGCAGGTTTCATAGTTTGCAAAAAAGTGTCAACTATTTTGCAAAATCATTGAGTTCTTTATGCACTGTAAAGACACTGAACAGACTGGGCCACCTCCAGCTAATTAGGCCTCAGAATAGAAACAATGGATGCACAGAAATAATAGCAGTGTCATTTTTGGGCCAAATAATGTAATTGTATTTGTATTTGTCATCATAAAAGAACTCTGGTATCTTTTGTAACATCATTGACAGAACTTTAAGTTCACTTTAACTGTCTAACAGCAGCAACAGAATGTCAGGCAATGCAGAATTAATATAAAAATTAATGAAAATACTAAATGGCAGACTGCAAACTTTGTGCTGAAATAATATATAGAGGTACAAAAATTTGCAAAAGAAACCCCCACAAAAAGCAAAACCACAAAAGTGAGCACAGAGACAATGTTACTAGCAGTAACCCTAGCACAACCTTGCAGTACAATCTTGCAAGACATGGAAAACACCAGAGCCATACAAATATACGAGCAATGCTGACTGGATAGGGTTCTGAGTTGTTGATTGGAAGACCAGGAAGATCAGGGTTGAGCCATTGGGCAAAAACTTTAACCCTTCCTGCTCCTCCAGGTGCACTCTGTAAGAACTGTGACTCCGAGTGCACCATCAGCTGAATATTAGTGAATTACCTCCTGGTTGAGTCAATTGGGCGTGGGCTCCCTATTTAAGCAGGTGGTCTCCTGGAGTCTAACTGCGAAGTATTGTTGCCCTAGGCCTTCACCGAGCGATGTGTTTACTATTGACTTTTAGATACTACTTTGGATATTTGAACCTTGGATTACGGAGTTTGACTATTCTTTTGATCACCAATTTGGATACTGTTTGCCTTTCCCTCATTCCCCACTTTCTGAATAAATATCTTAACTGTTCTACTGCATCATGGATTCTACTGATTACTCGCAGACCGCCAGGTTACAGAATACTTCGCCACCTATGAATCCAGCAGAGATCAGGACTTTGGAGGACCTTCTGGTGACGCTGAAAGCGCAAGCTCAGACCATCCGGTTATTACAGGAGCAGGTAAGCGCTCTGGCCATGCCCACCGCTGCTTCTGCTCAAGCACCTCTGGCTGCGCCCCCAAGCGCAACCCCTGACTCCTTGCCCGATAAATACAACAAAGATCAAAACCATTGCCGAGGCTTTGTTCATCAGTGCCGTATGTCTTTTTTTAACAGTCCTCTCGATTCCCTTCTGAGGATAAAAAGTGCGCATTTCTAATTTTGTTACTCACAGAGCGCGCACTGGAATAGGCTACTGCGGTGTGGAAGACCGAGGAGCGTATGCGATCATTTAGTGACAACTTTATCTCCCACTTACTGAAGTGGAGTTTCTTGGCTACATCGTAAGCACAAAGGGGGTCATGATGGAGCTGGGTCGAGTGCAAGCTGTACAAGGTTGGTCCACTCCTCGGACGATTAAGTAATTGCAGCGCTTCTTGGGGTTCTGGGGGTTCTACCGGCGCTTCATTCGAAACTTCAGCCTTACAGCCGCACTGCTAACCTCCTTTCTTAAAGAGAGACCTACTAAGCTAACCTGGACGGATGCCGCCACTAACGCGTTTGAAATATTAAAACACAAATTCACGACAGCCCCCATGCTCATGCACCCAGATTCCGCGCTTCCTTTTCTAGTGGAGGTGGATGCTAGTAACTGCGGAGTTGGAGTGGTGTTGTCCCAGAGGCAAGGCCCAAACTTCATCCCTGCGCCTTCTACTCACGTAAGCTCACCCCAGCGGAGGTCAACTATGATGTAGGTAATAAGGAGTTGTTGGCCGTTAAGGAGGTCCTGTTGGAGTGGTGTCACTGGTTGGAGGGGAGCGCACACCTGTTCACAGTTCTTACCAATCACCGAAACCTTGAATACATAAAGGGGGCCCATCGATTGAATGCGCGCCAAGCACGCTGGGCACTGTTTTTTACTCGATTCAATTTTACTGTCACCTACAGGCCGGGGACGAAAAACAGTTAAGCCGACGCACTCTCACGCAGGTATGACCCTGCCGACCATGACGACATCAAAAAGAGTATCCTTGACCCAAGCATGGTGGTCGCACCGGTGTTATGGGATTTAGCGGAGGAGATTCAAGAAGCCAGCGAACGCCTATCCCCGCCGCGGGGTACACCACCCAGTAAGATTTTTGTTCTCCCTGAGTTTCGTCCGTGTCTAATGGTTTGGGCTCACACCTCTTTCAGTGCAGGGCAACCAGGTACACGGAGGACACTGGAGATGCTAAGTAGCACGCATGATGGAGGAGATAAGGACTTTCGTCCAATCGTGTGCGGCGTGCTCTCAGGCCAAAACACCTTGTCATCTGCCTGAGGGTCTTCTGCATCCCCTACCTATTCCCCAGCGACCCTGGTCCCACCTGGCCTTAGACTTTGTCACCGACCTGCCTCCCTCTAATGGGCATACGGCAGTGCTCACAGTGGTAGACAGGTTTTCTAAGTCCTGCTGTCTAATTCCCTTGAAGGGCCTGCCATCTGCCACCCAAACTGCTAATCCGTTATTTGCCTATGTTTTCAGGATTTACGGGCTCCCTGAGGACATTGTATCTGACCGGGGTCCCCAGTTCACGTCAAGGGTCTGGACCGAATTCTGCAAGCGACTAGACATCAACGTGAGCCTCACCCCTGGCTACCACCCTCAATCTAATGGACAGGTCGAACGTATGAACCAGGAACTGGGACATTACCTCTGGTCGTACTGCGCTAGTGACCAGCAGCGTTGGAGTGAGTTTTTACCCTGGGCTGAGTATGCACAAAACTCACTCAGGCACTCATCGACCGGGTTGACTCCGTTTCAGTGTGTGTTAGGTTATCAGCCTCCCCTGTTTCCATGGACCGGGGAGCCCTCCAGTGTGCCGTCAGTGGAGGATTGGTACCAGCGCAGTGCGCGAACCTGGGAGGGGGCACACGTGGGGCTGCAGAGGGCCGTACTCTCCCAAAAACGACAAGCTGACAAGCGACGCCTTCCTGCCCCAAACTACCGTCCTGGTCAGCAAGTCTGGTTATCAACTAAACACTTGAGACTCAAGCTACCGAGCAGAAAGTTAAGCACAAAATATGTAGTCCCTTCCTCTGCCAAGTGAATGAGGTAACCTACAGACTACAATTACCTGCTCACATGCACATTGCCCTCACGTTTCATGTTTCTCTTTAAGTCAGAGCCGCCGGCTCCCATCAAGCTGGAGGATGGCCTAGCCTACACGGTGCGTGAGATCCTTAACTCCAGAAGGCGGAGGGGTGGAATGCAGTACCTGGTGGATTGGGAAGGTTACGGACAAACTTGGGTAAAGGCTCACGACATCCTAGACCCTGCACTCATTCGGGACTTTCAAGCCCGCCATCCCGAGCTCCCAGCACCTCGCCGGGTATTGTAAGAACTATGACTCCGGAGGACCACCTGCAGAGGGCGCCCTCGCCCGAATATTAGTGAATTACTTCCTGGTTGAGCCAATTGGGCGTGGGCTCCCTATTTAAGCAGGTGGTCTCCTGGAGTCTAACTGCAAAGTATTGTTGCCCTAGACCTTTACCGAGCGCTGTGTTTACTATTGACTTTTGGACTTTGGATATTTGAACCTTGGATTATGGACTTTGACTATTCTTTTGATCACCGATTTGGATACTGTTTGCCTTTCCCTTATTCCCCACTTTCTGAATAAACATCTTAACTGTTCTACTGCATCATGGATTCTACTGATTACTCGCAGACCGCCCGGTTACACACTACATCATAGCTGAAGCAACGCTCTCACCCCAACTTTATAAGATGGTTTTGTGATGAAACAAATTTTACTGCGTTGTAAAGTATATGAGACAAATAAAGATATTTACATTTACATCCCCAAAAAGGTAAAAGAATCAGGAACATATTGCTACTTTGACTCATAGGTGCATCCCGAATATAAACTTTCATAGTCATTAATAACTTTACTGTACTTTCAAATGCTTAAAGTGTAATTACGGCTTTCGTAAAATTTACAATGCATTTAATGATATAATTTAGGCAGGCTGTGTGAACGTGAACAGTTCACACAGAATAGGACTGAACTCAGACATTATAACAGAACTGTGGTATAGTTTGAATTTGCTTTTATTTATTTAAACATGAAAGGACATGATAATAAAATCAATAAAAAATAGATTACCATCCAGGTTAATTGATGTACTTGTTTCCTGTTCTACGCGGATTCCTTCATTCTGCCAAGTGAACAAAGAACACAATTTCACTCATATCATTAAATTAATCCACCAAACACTCAACTCATCTCTTCTTACCGTCACCAATAGTGTCTTCTGAATAGCATCCACACCTAAATTAAATTCTCGGTCATAGAGATGGATGCCGATTGGGAATTCACCCTCGCTTAGAGGAACAGCAGAAAAGGTCACTGTTTCAGAGCTACCGCTGTCCAAAGTCACATTTATATAAGAATCAGTGGAAGAAGCCCCAGGTGAACACAGGCCCTCTACTTGTTTCATATGAACAGCAAGCTGAGTGGAAAAAACATTCATAGCTGAAGCATCAGAAAACTGCAGTATTAAATGGCATTCATCTCATTGTTTGTAAGAAACACTGTTGCATAACAATGCTCCTGTACACAAAGCTCTATATCTTCATAAGCACACCTCGGACCTCCAATAATCATTTTGTTGATAAATGAGCAAATCCTCACAGCGATATTCCATAGTTGTTGAGGTTCATAATAATTAATACAGCGTTTAATTTCCAAGCCAAATATATTAAACTTTAATAGATTAATTATAGCTGTTCAATTTTCTACAAAGAAGCATTAAACTTTAACATCTATGTTCAAGTTTTAGTAACATTTCTCCATTTAAAACATTTCAAGTGGCATAGTGGCTAGCACGATCGCCTCACAACAAGAAGGTCCCAAGGACGGGATCTTTCTGTGCGGAGTTTGCATGTTTTGTAAAAACATGCAGATTAGGTTGATTGGTGATTGTAAATTGCCCATAGGAGTGAATGTGCTTGTGAATGGGTGTTTGTCTATGTGTGCCCTGAGAAGAACTGGCAACCCGCCTCTAGCCCTATGTGTGCTGTAATAGGCGCCAGGTGAACCCCGTGACCCAGAATTTGGGAATAAGAATAAGCGGGTAAGAAGATGAATGAATAAATTAATATTTCAAGCTACCTTAAAATAAACTTAACTTATTCCTCACAAATGGTCAAGATAGTAAATTTCTTAAATCATTTCTAAACTAATTAACCTATATTCAAAATCTACAACCTGTCATGCTGGTTAGAATTAAAGAAAAGATATACATCCATACAACAATGCATATAAAATACTGTCCAAGCATGCAAACATGGTTGTTTTAGAGCACAAACCTTTCTTCCATGCTTGCCATAATTGTAAATGACCACAACGATGGCCATCTGTTCATTCTTCCTGACAGAAAAGGGGAGTCGCAAAGACATAAAGAGCTCCTTAAATGCCAGTATGTCAAGGGGTTTGGCCACACAAAAACCTGGAAATCATACATGAGTGTAATTTAAGTGAAATAAACATAGCATAGCAGTTATAGACTGTGGATAAAAGTCGGATTACCATGTGAAGGAGATAAACTGACAGCCTGCATTTCCCAGGTTGTGATGGAATCTGGAAGATTAATCTGTTTTCTACAACAAACATCCAAAGATCAGTTAAACCATTCAACCAATGGAGAATAGTGTAGCAACTGAATGTGACAATGTGTGTATCTTCTATTTGTAGTAGTATTTATTTCTAAAATCATCACATGATTTAGTTTACTCTGTATGTGTTGTCTACATACCTAGATTGGCCATTCACCTTTACAACTTCAAATAAAAAGCTGGGAGGGAAACTGTGGCGAATATACTGGACATCATTGTCAAAGAGGTTTTTAATTTCAATGTTTGTAGCAGCTGGTTGGTTTAGAGCAGAAGAGATTAAACCATCATTTAATTATTATAAACATTATTCATACAGAATGAAATTACATTACACTAACATTAACAAACATTAAAACAGACTTAGTTTTTGCCAAACACCAAATTTATTTACATCACATTACCCATATAGTCTTATCTGCATCTGTCTCTTTTGTCAGTGGTGCATCACTGCATCTGACGCTTTGCATTGCACTTGGTGATGTATGGCTTGAATGCAGCTGATCGGCCATGGAAATCCATTCCATGAAGCTCTCTGTGCATTGTTTTGAGCTAATATGAAGGCCACATGAACATTGGAGGTCTGTAGTGACTGATCCTGCAGAATGTTGGCGACCTCTTTGCACTATGCTTCTCAGTATCCGCTGACCCATCATTTTACGTGGCCTGAGTTTCTGTTGTTCCCAAACACATGCATGTTCTTATAATACAGCTCATAGTTGACTGTGGAATATTTAGGACTGTATATGTTGCACAAGTGGCATCCTATCACAGTTCCACACTGGAATTCTCTGAGCTCCTGAGAGCTACCCATGTAAAAACATGATGTGCTTTATTTTATACATCTGTGGCCATGGAGGTAATCTCTACAGTATACTGTAGTCAAAAAGATAAAAATTATCAGCAATTCATAAAAAGAACACCTTGGCAAATATTAAGCATGTGTCTGGCTCTATTATGCTTTGGGGTTGTGCTGCAGCCAATAGCACAGGAAACAAGAATGGATTCCACTAAATACAAGCAAATTCTGGAAGGAAACATCTGTAAAAAAGTTGAAGCTGAAAATAGGATGGCTAGTACAACAGGACAATGATACTAAACATACCTTGTAATCCACTATGGAATACCTCAAGCGGAATGTTTCAGAATGGCCATCACAGTTCCCTGATTTAAACATTATAGAGAATTTGTGGGTAGATCTCAAAAGAACTGTGCATGCAAGACGGCCAATATTACAAGAAGTAAAAGAATTGACAGACTTTTAAACAGCTATAAAAGGTGTTTGCAAGTTACTGATTATGTAGGGTGCCAAATTTTTTGCACAGTAGCATAATATTTTTTTCTTTTTTATGTATGTTCAGTTTATGGCATCACACCATTGTGTAATCATGCAAAGTAATCACATGGATTGTGCATCAGGTGGACACCAACACCAACATTCAACACCAACATTCAACACCCAAATTCAGTATCTCTGAAAATTACAATATTGTAAAAAGGCTCAGGGCGGTGTGGTGGCATAGTTGTTAGCACAGTCGCCTCACAACAAGAAGTTCCTATGCCGGGGATCTTTCGTGTGGAATTGGCATGTTCTACCCGTGCTTGCGTGGGTTTCCCCCGGGTACTACAGTTTCCTCACAACAATGTACATTAGGTTGATTGGGGAATCTAAATTGCCCATATGAGTGAATGTGTGTTTTAGTGGTTGTTTGTGTATTTGTGGCCCTGCCATGGACTGGTGACCTGCTTCTTGCCCTATGTGTGCTGCAATAGTCTCCAGCAGACCCCCATTACCCAGAATGAGGGAATAAGTGGGTAATAAAATTAATGAATGAATAAATAAAAAGATTCAGACACCTGGTGCCATCAGCTAATTAACTCCAAACACCTGCAAAGGCCTTTAAATGGTCTCTCACTCCAGATCTGTAGACTACATAATCATGGGAAAGACTGATGATTTGACAGTTGTCCTAATGACCCAACAATGCAGAAGAACTGAAGGTAACTATCAGATCAATCTGGGCTCTCATAACACCTGAGCAGTGCCACAGTCTGATCGACTCCATGCCACGCCACACTGCTGCAGAAATTCAAGCAAAGGGAGCCCCAACTACGTAGTAAGTGCTGTACATGCTCATACTTTTTATGTGCATACTTTTCAGTTGTAAAAATACAAATGTAGGCCAACTGTTCTTAAATAATATAAAAATTTTCTGAGATACTGAATTTGGGTTAGTTGCCAGTTATAATAATCAAAATTAAAAGAAATAAACATTTGAAATTTACCAATCTGTTTGGAATGAATGTATACATTGTACAAGTTTCACTTCTTAAAATGCATTAGTGAAATAAATTAACTTTTTGCAGATATTCTAATTCTAATTATATGACCAGCACCTTTATTTATATAGCATTTTTTTAAAGCCTTTGAAGACTTTTTGTTCTAACTGATCATAGATAAAAACAACACAACAGGATCATGGTGCAGAATTATTGCACTGCCCAGTTAGTTTGGGTTTCTATTGGCTTTTTAACAAAGACAAGCAAACAGGAGTGTTGTTGTTAACTGAACTGAAGGCAGTTAGTAATACGTACTTCTGCCATAACTACTCCTCAGTTCCTCCTGCTTCTTCTTTTCTCTCAGCTGACTGGCAAAGTTACAGCATTTCAGGAAAGCCTCCACACATGCATCAGATTCATTCATTCTTTTCTTTCGTTCCTCACAGCTCAGCTTCATTGGCAGCTGTATTAGACCGTGACGACAGCACTTCTGCAATACTGCATCTTCATACTCGGTTTCTTTAAAAGACAAAAGTCGAAAGATTTATCAATTGAAAAAGTAATAGAAATGCATTAATGACTCATGCATTAATGGAGCTGAAATATTGGTGCCAGAGAAGCAGGTTTAAGAATTTCAGCTGGTTTTATGTGTGCCACATTATGTGTGCCACAACTTCAAAAGACATTGCTGAATTACTACTAACTACTAATAACCAAGAGCAATATAACTTAATTAGTATGTAATTAAATTTAGCCTATCATATTTTTTTTTCTAAATCACACTGAATATGGCATAAAATTAATTGCTGTACCAAACCTGCCTTGTGGATCCTTTGTCTAATAGCTATGTACAGCATGACACTGCTTAAAAAGGCACAACCATGTACAGTAGATCGCTTTTTAAAGTAGCTTCTTAGCAGACAGTACATCTAAAAACATACATTATACTGGTAAAGCCTTGTTTAATCACAATACAGCTTCAGTGCTTCATAACCTGGAGTCCACAAAATTTCATTACACAAAACTGACTTTTGCACTGAAATTACTATTGTTATTTATATAACAAGGATTCAGACATACTACTTGATTCGCATTCTCAGTTTCACTTGTTATATAATTTGTGAGAAGTGGCAGCACTCTGAATAAGGTGTAGAACTGCTAATTGGAAGATCGATGTTCGATTTCCAGCATAATAATTTATAATATCCCCTGAGCAAGACCTGTAACCCCCCATTGCTGTGTTGTAAGTCGTTTTGGATAAGGCTATCCAATGCTATAAATGTACATTATTTCACATGGAGCCTAGTTGTGCCATCTGTTCCTGTCTGTAGCTGTTAGAGAATTTTTATATGTAGCTTCTAAAAGTCTAAGAACTGCTTGTTTCATTGAGAATACACAAGATTAAACAAGTCGACAAATGAAAAAGTGTGACGAACGAGCTGTAGGCAATGATGATGCAGTAGATAAACAGACGTTTATTAGGAAAGGGGAAGAGGAAGGCAAACAATCCAAAAGGGATAATCCAAAGAGTGGTCAAATAGCAAAAAAATGTCAATAATCCAAAAGTCATAAATAGCAAAAACAAGCAATGCTTAGGGCAACAATACTTCACGATGAGCCTTTGAAGGCCACCTGCTTATATAGGCGGACCACGCCCAAAATGGCCGCTATCGGGATTGAACTCTAGAATTCGGGCGAGGGCGCCCTCTGCAGGCGGTCCTCCAAATGCACAGTCCTTAAAGTATCCCCCCCTAGGAACGCCTCCTGGCGGTCTTCTGGGATGCCCCCTCGGGCATGGACCTGGAAGGGACGGGTGACGAGCGTGGAAGTCCCGCAGGAGTGATGGATCGAGGATGTCGGAGGCGCTCACCCATGACTGCTCCTCAGGACCATAGCCCTCCGAGTCCACCAGATACTGCAGACCCCCTCAACGTCTTTTAGAATTGAGAATCTCCCGCACTGAGTACGCCAATCCATCCTCCAATTCGATGGGGGCAGGAGGCTAGGACTGAGAGACATCGGGACCTGTACCAGGTACGTGAGGAGGGAATCATGAAAGGTAGCATGAACGCGCATGTGTGCAGGCAGCTGTAGTTTGTAGGATACCTCGTTAACTTGGCTAATAATCCTAAAAGGCCCAATGAATCTAGGGCTGAGCTTCTTGCTGGGAAGCTTGAGACGGAGGTATCGTGTGAACAACCACACTCTCTGACCCGGTAGGTAGGCTGGGGCTGGCCTCCGGCGTTTATCTGATTGCCTCTTCTGGGAATTCACGGCTTTACCAAGCCGTACATGTGCTTCCTCCCAAACCTTCGCGCTGCGCTGGTACCAGTCCTCCACGGATGGCACACTAGATGGCTCACCGGTCCATGGAAATAGTGGGGGCTGGTACCCTAAAACACACTGAAATGGCATTAGTTTGGTGGAGGAGTGGCGGAGGGAGTTTTGCGCTTATTCTGCCCAGGGCAGGAATTCACTCCAGGGGTGTTGCTCCTTTGAGCAGTAGGATCGCAAATACCGGCCCAATTCCTGATTTAGGTGCTCTGCTTGACCGTTGGACTGCGGATGATACCCGGAGGTCAGACTCACATTGATGTCCAAGCGCTTACAGAATTCCACCCAAACTCTAGACGTGAACTGCGGACCTCGGTCAGAAACGATATCCTTAGGCAGTCTGTAAATTCTAAAAACATAATCGAAAAGCTGGTTAGCAGTCTCAGTAGCAGAAGGTATACCTTGCAAGGGGATCAGCCGGCAGGATTTTTAAAATCGGTCGACCACGATTAGTATGGTAGTGTGACCTCCAGAGGTGGCAGATCTGTGACGAAGTCAATGGATAGGTGCGACCATGGCCGATGACGAATTGGTAACGGGTGCAGCAGTCCTTCAGGAAGGTGCCTGGGTGTCTTGGCTTGTGGGCACACCGCACAGGACTCCACGAATGCATGCACCTCTTCTCCCATACGAGGCCACCAGTAGCTGTCCTGCAACATCTCTAGGGTTTTACGAATACCCGGATGCCCTGCACTCAAAGAGGTGTGTGCCCAAGCGATTAGACGTTGCCTGAAATCTGCATGTATGTAAGTCTTAACCGCAGGGACACCTTGGGGTGGAGCACTCCTTTCACTAGCATCTCGGATTTCTTTATCCAAGTCCCACAGTACTGGGGCCACTATGATTCTGGGGGCGAGTATTGGTTTTGGGTTGTCATCCTGTTCGATGAGGTCGTACCTCTGTGAGAGGGCATCCACTTTCTCGTTCTTAGAACCTGGCCTGTAGGATATGACAAACTTAAAACAGGTAAAAAACAGTGCCTAACGCGCTTGCCTCGCGTTCAAACGGTGAGCCCCCTTTACATACTCCAAGTTTTTGTGGTCAGTCAACACCGTGAATGGATGCGCGCTGCCCTCCAGCCAGTGGCGCCATTCCAGCAAAGCCTCCTTTATGGCCAACAGTTCCTTGTTGCCGACATCATAATTACCTTCTGCCGGTGTGAGTTTACGGGAAAAGTAGGCACATGGGTGCAGCTCAGGGGGTGTTCCGTGAACCTGAGACAAAATGGCCCCCACCCCACAGTCACTAGCGTCCACTTCCACCACAAATGGGATCGTGGGGTCAGGGTGCTTGAGCATGGGAGCCGACGTAAATTTGTGCTTTGAGCAGGTTAAATGCTTTGGAGGCGGCCTCAGTTCAACTTAACTTTGTGGGAGACCCCTTTAAAAGCGATGTCAAGGGTGCAGCTGTGTGAGTATAATTGCGAATAAAACGCTTATAGAAGTTGGCGAACCCTAGAAAACCCTGGAGCTCCTTGATCGAGCGAGGTAATGGCCAGTCACGCACCGCCTTCACCCTACTTGCCTCCATTGAGATACCCGTAGTGTTGACAACATACCCCAGAAATTGTACCTCTCGGGCGTGAAATTGGCATTTTTCAGCTTTGACGTACAGGTTATTCTCCAGCAGCTGACGCAAGACTGCCTTGACATGCCTCTTGTGTTGCTCCTCATCCTGCGAGTAAATCAGAATGTCATCAATATACACTATTGCACACACATTGAGAAAATCGCGGAGCACATCATTGATGAACGATTGGAAGACTGCAGGCGCATTTCACAGTCCATATGGAATCACTAAGTACTCATAGTGCCCCTTGGGGGTAACAAAAGCAGTCTTCCACTCATCTCCTTCTCGAATTTGCACTAGATTATAGGCGCTTCTTAAATCTAGCTTTGTGAAAATCTTAGCATCTTTTAGTTGTTCCAGTGTGGAGGGTAACAGTGGTTCTTTACAGTGAAGCTTATTGAGCCCACGGTAATCAATGCAGGGCCGCAGGCTGTTTTGTAAATGAAAAGGAATCCTGCCCCGGCTGGTGAGGTGGATGGTCGGATATGCCCTGCCGCTAGTGGCTCCGCAATATAGTTGTCCAAGGTCTCTAGCTCAGGTCGTGATAGAGGATAGACCCTGCTTTTCGGGGGCGCGGTCTGTTCTAGGAGCTGTATGGCACAGTCTACTGCACGATGAGGGAGCAGTTTAGCCGCTTTCTCTTTGCTAAATATCTCCGACAGCTCTTGGTAGCATGAAGGAACATTGCTTGGGCGTGTAGTTGAGGTAACATCAGAAGCAGCACTCACCCCAGAAAACTTGGTAGAACAGTGCTGGCTGCAGTCTTGAGACCACTGTAATATCTTTCTGCAGCCCCACGAGATGACTGGGTCGTGTTTTGCCAGCCATGGGAAACCCAGGATGAGGGGAGTTCTACGAGCATGTGCCAAGTAAAAGATTATGGTTTCATGGTGCTTACTGTCCACTGTAAGCCGGAGAGGAGCGGTTTTCCTGAAAATGGCCGGGCCAATCTCTCGCCCATCTATGGCTGTTATACTCAGCGGAGGGGTGCATGGTTCAGTGGGGACCTTCAGCTTTTTTGCCATACTAATGTCCATCAGATTCAGAGCTGACCCTGAGTCCACGAGGGCAGAAAGAATACCAGAAAACTCACTTGCACAGAGAAACTGGCATTCATATTGTTGGATCTGATGGGTAAACTTTACTGCCGGTCTTGTTGGTCAGAGAGGGGCAAAGCGCACACTGATGACCTTGTTGTCCACAATACAGACATAGCCCAGTTGTTTGCGGGGACTTTTTTCGGCGAAGTCCATGGATGATTTGTGCTTGAGAGTTCAATTCCGCTAATAAATCCTCCAGGGTCCTGATCTCTGCTGGATTCGCATTTGGCGAAGTATTCTGTGACGAACGAGCTGTAGGCAATGAAGAATCCATGATGCAGTAGATAAACAGGCATTTATTAGGAAAGGGGAAGAGGAAGGCAAACAATCCAAAAGGGGTAATCCAAAGAGTGGTCAAATAGCAGAAAAAGGTCAATAATCCAAAAGTCATAAATAGCAAGAACATACAACGTTTAGCAAGGCCTAGGGCAACAATACTTCGCGATGAGCCTTTGAAAGCCACTTGCATATATAGGCGGACCACGCCCAAAATGGCCACCATCGGGATTGAACTCTAGAATTCGGGCGAGGGCGCCCTCTGCAGGCGGTCCTCCAAATGCACAGTCCTTACAAAAAGTGCCACATTTTGTTTAAAATATATAAGCTGTTGAAAAAGTATTCAATTAAAAGTTGATATAAAACAGAATTAACTTATTTCCTAATTTATTATTCCAATTACACAAACAGTTTTAACTGTCAATGGTTCAACATTGTCTTAAAAATCTACATCTGTACAGAAAAGCACCTTTTTTGTCCAACTCTTTCTGGAGGTCTATGGAGCGTCTCTGCCGCCTGAAACCTGATTCACAATCAAATCCTACAGACCAAAAGGTAAAATTGTACGTGAACATTTTTATGTATATATTATTAGTTTATAAAGACCTGCCAAGAAAATTAAAACTCTCAATGCTATGAAAGCTTATGCTCATATTACTCCTTTATACCTCTCCTCAGCTGTGACCTGATGGTTTGAGAGTGAGAGATGAAAGCCAATCCTGCATCATTAAATACTGCAGCAGTATCTCTACCACCAGCATATGAACATCCCAGATCATATGACTGCATTGCTGAGAACACCTGCAAAGAACAACAGAAAAGTGACACTGAGTTTCCCTGTCCTTAGACAGCTCTATTTAAACATTCTCTAGTAATGCAATAAATTGTTCGTTGCAAATATGGTTGTTTTCAAGTTCACACCAAAAATGCACAAAGTTTATCCTTTATAATTATAAATGTTTGATCTAGTCGGTGTGGTACAAGTACAACCTAGACAGGGTGCCAGTCCATTGTAAAGCCGCACATAGATGAACAACCACACACGCATTCCTATGGCCAATTTAGAATCATCAAACAACCTAAAGTACTGAGGAAGGAGTACATTGAGAGTGTGGTGGAGGTGAAGAGAGCTTCTGATAGGGTGATGAATGTGAGGCTGGAAGTTGAGG
>JAOTRA010000035.1:13425110-13435320 GCA_026260255.1 Pseudolaguvia tuberculata | reverse complement strand
AGGCAGTTCTGCGTCGCCTACTGGAGAATGAGCTTTATGTCAAGGCGGAGAAGTGCCAATTCCATACACAAGAGGTTTAGTTTCTGGGGTACATTGTCAACATTACTGGTGTCTCAATGGAATCTAGCAGGGTGGAAACGGTGAGGTCTTGGCCCACACCGCACTCAGTCAAGGAGTTGCAGCGTTTTTCGGGGTTTGCCAACTTCTACAGGCGATTCATTCACAACTTCAGCCTAACAGCAGCCCCGTTGATGTCCCTGTTGAAGGGTTCGCCCACCAAGTTGCGCTGGAATGAGTCCGCAGCTAAGGCGTTCAACACCCTCAAGTATAAGTTCACCTCTGCGCCCCTACTTGTACACCCTGATCCCTCTATTCCATTTGTGGTGGAAGTGGACGCCAGTGACTGCGGAGTTGGGGCCGTGCTATCACAAGCTCATGGCTCGCCTCCTAAGCTCCGTCCTTGTGCATTTTTTTCTCGAAAGCTCACGCCAGCGGAAAAAAACTATGATGTAGGCAACAAGGAGTTGTTGGCCGTAAAGGAGGCACTTCTAGAATGGGTAGTGCGCATCCCTTTACTGTGTATACGGATCACAAGAACCTGGAGTATATGAAGGGGGCTCATCGGTTGAACGCGCGTCAAGCGCGCTGGGCTTTATTCTTCACTCGCTTTCGCTTTGTCATTTCTTACAGGCCCGGTTCGAAGAAAGGAAAGGCGGATGCACCTATAAAGTTTGGAATGAGTTTTGCAAGCGCCTGGATATTATTGTGAGCCTGACGTCAGGGTACCACCCACAGTCAAATGGTCAGGCGGAGCGCGTCACAAATAGATAGATAGATAGATAGATAGATAGATAGATAGATAGATAGATAGATAGATAGATAGATAGATAGATAGATAAATTCATAAAAATATTTGATATGTTAAAATTTGATGTAACAATTATACAGAAATTACATTATTTTAACTTAAACTAAGGAAGGAATTAGGAAGGAATAGATTAATATTAATATTTAACTATTTAATAGCTGTACACAGCATAAACTTGTAATGATTAATAGCATTTTTCCTTAATAGGACAATTTAAATGCTTTTTATCAAGATGCTAAAATAATATTGGATAAACATGAACCAGTAAGTAAATATATGACTGTTAAAAATTCATTTAAGTAATTCTTCATAATAGTCTAAATTGGCCATAAATACCCAGCCGTTAGGGAGTAGCCTTAGTGCCGGTCCCAAGCCCGGATAAATGGGAGGGTTGCGTTAGGAAGGGCATTCAGTGTAAAACCCGACCAAGTCGAATGTGTGGATCACGGATCCGCTGTGGCGACCCCTAACAGGAGCAGCCGAAGGACAAAGAAGAAGAAGAAGAATTCTTCATAATAGTATTATATAATAATAATAATTATATAATAATATTTAATACAATATATCGCTGCAGGTTATTTTTAAAATCATGCACCAACATTATAAATAGCAAGCTAATAAATATTAATTATAAAATTGTTTAAACTTCATACATTAATTAAAAAGACAGCTGATTATTCTTGTGATGCTGCATTGTTCTGGTATAATTGCTCAATTAATGCTGTTCTAATAAACATTAAAATGAAACTTGGAAAGATTTCCATGACAACACAGTATTGTTTCATTCTGTGAAAGAAAACAACATTTAGTAGCTTCCAGGTTTTATTATTATCTCTGTTAAACTTTGACAATAAAATATTGTGATGTGTTTCCGTCCTGAACATGGGAACACTGGTCAGGCCATGCTGATAGGGTGTGAAGTAAAGATAAGGTCAGGCAGGTGGAGCCTGTATCATAGTTTTGGGTGGAGGGGTTCTCCCTGGAGGGAAAGGAAAGACAGCCAAAAGAGCAAATGGGGGACAATGTCAATATTCAAATTGTGTCAGTTAGAGCTATGAGCTATTTGACTGCAAATTTCTTTTCCCTTATGTTTCTCAGGAGCCCTACATCGTTCAACAGCAAGTGCATTTTAATGAGAATGTCCATATGCTCTCTCTTACAGAAGCTTTTCCAGTGATTACATTTTGATGATTGAAAACACACCAGCTCATGTAAAAGAAGCATCAAGTAGCTTTGAAAGCTGCAGCATTTTCATTCATTCATTCATTCATTCATTCATCTTCTTACCCGCTTCTTTCCCGAATCCGGGGTCACGGAGGTCTGCTGCGCCTATCCCAGCACACATAGGGCGAAAGGCAGAGGGTACACCTCAGGCTGCAGCATTTTAAGAAACTTTAATCAATGTCAGTGTTGACAATGAAATAATTATAATTTAATATAATTCTTCTAATCAAAAGGTTGTGTATTCAAAACTTCAGGAAAATGTTGAGAATCCTGAATTAGGGATAATGCGATATAGAGGATCAATGAATGAATATATAATTGAAGTAGGGTCTACCACAGATTCTAAAAAAGATGATTACACAAACTCGCTCCAAAAAAGTTGTACAAATTGTGAATAAAAACAGAATGCGATGAAGTGTAAGTATTCAGAATAAAATATAGATAACATATCAAAGGCCGTATTGGATGTCTGTGATCTTTGGGCCCTTAGATGGCACTGCATCACATGTAATGGAAAGCATAACATGGGCTCAGGAATACTTTCAGAAAACATTGTCAGTGAACACAATCCACCATGCCATTCACTGTTGCTAAAACTATATAGATCGAAAAAGAAGCCATATCTAAACATGATCCGGAAGCGCAGGCGTTTTCTCTAGGCAAAGGATCATTTAAAATTGCAAAGTGGAAAACTCTTCAACATTTGAAGTTCTTTTTGGGAAACTTGAACGCCATGTCATCAGGACTACAGGACAAAGACAACCCAAGTTGTTATCAGCACTCAGTTCAGAAGCCTGCATGGGTATGGGGTTTCATGAGTGCGTGTAGTATGGGCAGCTTACACATCTGGAAAGGCACCACCAATGCTGAAAGATATATGCAAGTTCTAATACAATATAGGCTCCCATCCCATCCAGACGTCATCTCTTTCAGGGAAGACCTTGCATTTTTCAACATGACAATGCCAGACCACACACTGCATCACTTTCAATATCATGGCTGCTTAGCAGAAGGATCTGAGTACAGAAATGATTAGCCTGCAGTCCAGATCTTTTACACATAGAAATCATTTGGTGCATCATAAAGAAGATGCGACAAAGAAGATCTAAGACACCTGAACAAGTCGAAGCCTATTTTAGACAAGAATGGGACAACATTCCTATTCCTAAACTTGAGCAACTTGTCTCCTCAGTCCTCTGCATTTGCAGACTGTTATAAAAAGGAGAGGGTATTCAACACAGTGGTAAGCATGGCCTTGTCCTAACTTTTTTGAGATCTGTTGATGCCATGAAATTTAAAATAAAGTTATTTTCTCAGTTTAAACATTTGATATGTCATCTATGTTGTATTCTGAATCAAATATTGACATTAAAAACTTCCAGATCATTGCATTCTGTTTTTATTCACAATCTGTACACTGTCCCAACTTTTTTTGAAATCAGGTTTCTACTATTAGGCTAAGTTAACGAATACAAACAGGTTTTCAAATAATTTTAAAATGTTTATTACACCCTATTTTAGATATAGTCTTACTTGTACTCTTTTTCTGGAAAAAAATGGCTGTTTTCAGTCACAATTGTATAGATGAGCTTATGTCAGGTGTGGGAGTTATGGTGTGCAATCTGTGCTTCAGTTCATTGTAAAGGTGTTCAGTGGGGTTGAGTTCTTCAATTCAAACCATAGCACATCATGTCTTCAAGAAGATCTACAGGGAAAATGTTTGAGTATCTTAGTTCCAGTTAAGAAATAATGTAATTATAAGACATTGTAGATGATTGTGTGCTTCAATTTGCAAAACTTGTCAAAAGCACATGTTGGTATGCCACGAATGTCTTTTACATTTTCTTTGTGAAAATACATTCACTATTATGGTTAGTTATTATTTGTTAACATTTATTCAGTACAGTCGAATACATTATAATAACAGCTAGGTTGTTGTGTTATGGGGCAAGTGGTAACTGGTAGATAAGAGTTTGATTCCTAGCACCATCAAGTTGCTATTGATGGGCTCCTGAGAAAGGCCCTTAACCCCAAAACGTTGTATATGTAATTTTAAAATAAACCTGGCAGCTAAACCTGGTTAATGGATAGTCAATCAAAAGTAACGGGTAAATAAATACCCGTTAAATGCTTTTCTTGAATGTGGTACATATTTTTGCCATGAATGTTTGGACTAGCTTTATTTTTGGAGCTTTATTATCTGAAGAATGCGCTCTCTGTCCACTAGGAGGCTCCCTAACTAGGCGCTTACATGGCTGCAAAACATTTGCGTCATATTGCGTGTTTGGTAAAAATTTATATTTTATCTGTAAATTATTTCTGTTTCATTCACACTCTGTAGCGGATCACGAATCATCCTTATGCGACTTTTATCCAGAAATCAAATGCAAATATTTGCATAACCGTAACAGGTAAGTTAAGAGTTATGCTAAGGTTGTTTGGTAGGTTTGCTAGCCACTAGCATGCACGCAGACTTTGTTGCTAAGGTGTTGTTTTTTTTAAACGTTTTTGTTTGTAATTATATTTTCTGTATTCGTTGGATTGAAACAGATTAACGGCTACTAAACAGATTAAAGGACTAGTCTATAACTAATCGCATGTTTTTAGCTGGATTAGCTCGATAGCTTTTAGCTTTACGAGGCTAGTTTTCAGCAAGTTTTACTATTGTAAAACTTAAGAAGAAAACATATGCCATATAATAATTTCAATTTGAATGTTGCTGGTTTTAAATCTTTCTGATAAACCGTATTTTTAATTCCGTATATTTTAATTAGCTCCTGCTTGTACGCGCAGGCCTCTTCGGCCATTTTTGTTGACATTCCTACTCTCATCTTGCACGTTAGTTGTATGGAAAACTTTTTCCCGTAGTATTTAATAAAATTCAGAGTAACTCGCGTCGTTTACAAAAGTTTTACATTTAGTTTTTGTAACTTTGAAATGGGTAAACAGCCGTTCGAGTTTGTTAATACGTAATTTTCCGCGTGTAAAGAAACTCAGTCAGTGAGAACAGTGCAACTGTAGGTAATACATAGGCTGGTAGTTTACCTCAAGCAGCTAAACAGCCAAGCGTAATTAAAAACTTTATTTAAGCACAGATTTTATTTCTTACTTTTTCTTACTTGCTTTTTTGTTCTGTCTCTTTCTTAGTACTGAAAACCAGTAGTCCCCTCTAAATTGGCCATATTGGCTTGCATCTATGAACTCCTTGGTGCCCACCACCACGGCCGTCAGTAGCCCTCTTAGTTCCCTGGACTCCCCCATATCAGTCATCAGTTCATCCACTGGCTCACCAGGTGGACCCGTGACTCCTTCTGTGGGTTACGGGCCCATCAGCAACCCACAGGTGGGCCACACTCCGTGATGTTCTTAAACTATGTGCGCACACGCATCTATCTATCTATAGATTGATATTGCCAAAAGTAAACAAATCTGTTGTCTAAAATGTTTTATGCAGGGTGTAGCATTTCAATATTTGCTCACTGGAACTAGGAAACTCCAACAATGCTCCAGCATGGCAATATACAGTGGATACAAAAGACGCCCTTAAAATTTTCACTCTTTTATATTGCAGCCATTTGCTATATCAATGTAAAGTTCATTTTTTCTTCATTAATGTACACACAGCAGCTCATATTGACAGAAAAACACAGAATTGTTGTCATTTTTTGCTGATTTATTAAAAAAAGAAAAACTGAAATATCACATGTTCCTAAGTATTCAGACCCTTTGCTGGGACTCAGGTGCTGTTCATTTCTTTTTGAGATGGTTCTACACCTTTGTTTGAGTCTGGCTGTGTTTGATTGTACTGATTGGACTTGATAAGGAAAGTCACACACACACACCTGTCTATATAAGACCTTACAGCTCACAGTGCATGTCAGAGTTAATGAGAATCCTGAGGTCAAAGGAACTGCCCAAAGACCTCAGAGACAGAATGGTGGCAAAGCACAGATTTGGCCAAGGCTTCAAAAAAATTCTGCTGTAGTTAAGGTTTCTATGAGCACAGTGGCCTCCATATTCCTTAAATGGAAGACTTTTGGGACGACCAGAACCCTTCCTAGAGCTGGACGTCCGGGCAAGCTAAGCTATCAGGAGAGAAGAGCCTTGGTGAGAGAGGTGAACCCAATTATCATTGTGGCTGAGTTCCAACAACTTTGACTGTTCTTGAATGGCCCAACCAGAGCATTGACTCAGTATCTCTGGAGAGACCTAAAAATAAATGTCCACCAAAGTTTACCATACATACTGACAAAACTGGATAGGGTCTGCAAGGCAGAGGATGTGTAAAAATTTGTTTCGTCTTTCCCAAAAAGTCTCATGGCTTTATTAGATCAAAAAGATGCTTCTGCTAAAATAATGGCTAAAGGGTCTGAATACTTTGGACCATGTAATATTTCAGTTAATTCTTTTTTAATAAATAATCAAAATGTCAACAATTCTTTTTCTAGCCTATGGGCTGTTGTGTGTACATTATTAATGAGGAAAAAATGAACTTAAATAAATAATTTTAGCAAATGGCTACAATATGAGTGAAAATTTTAAGTGGGTCTGAATACTTTCCGTAACCACTGAACATACATTTATGAACTATTTGCCATATTTTCACTTTACCTGCAGATTAATTCCTCGATGTCCGAGCTGCACACTGTCAGCAGCTCTGACGATGTAAAGCCATCCTTTGCTTTGAAGTCTCCAGGAGGCACTGGGCCAATGCTTTCCCAAAAAAGACTCTGTGCCATTTGTGGGGATCGTTCCTCTGGTGAGTACCTAGAGATGATTATTAGAATCGTTCTGAAGAGATTTTCATAGATGTTAGTTATTCACTTAGCATTATAGGTGTTTTTGCTTAGTACCAAATAGAGTGGTGATGATAAAAGGAATATTTCAAACTGTAAATTGACATCTGACAACACCCATAATACAAACACCAGTTTTAATTTGCTTGTATTTTGAAAGTGTGCTAACAAAACAGGGGGAAATGGTTTGTTTCTGTTTTTTTTAGTATAGTTTAAATAGTTTTTTATAACTGGGGAAAAAATAAAACCAGAATTTGCTATTGCATTCAGATGCTAATGTTAATTCAATTCAATTTTATTTGTATAGCACTTTTTACAACAGTCATTGCCTCAAAGCAGCTTTACAGAATTAATCCAATTCGATCAGGAAAAGTAATTCTCTCTAAGTAACAATTGTGTTGCTAACTTATATTTTATTCACGTTCAGGCAAGCACTATGGGGTGTACAGCTGTGAGGGCTGTAAAGGCTTTTTTAAGCGCACTGTAAGAAAGGACCTGAGCTACATCTGCAGAGACAGCAAAGAGTGTCTTGTGGACAAACGCCAGCGCAATCGCTGCCAGTATTGCCGTTACCAGAAGTGCCTAGCCATGGGCATGAAGAGAGAGGGTGAGTATTTTCAGTCACACTTTCACCGTTTACAATTCAAGTAAAAAAATAAAATGAAGAAAGGAGAAAAAGCATGTATTGGCTTTATATTGTGCAGCTGCATGCAGTTGACTTTCTTAACTGTTTATTTTTGGAAGTGGATAATTTTAAAAGAAGTAGTATTTTTTTTTCTCATCAGCCGTTTGTAAACAAGATTAAAAGGTCGCTGCGTAATGTATGTTGACAACATCTATGAGATTTCTCGCCTTTCACATCTGGTTGATGAAATTTCTGCTTCCATTCACTTGCCAGCTGTTCAGGAAGAGCGCCAAAGGAACAAGGAGCGCGATGGAGATTACGACTGTAATACTGCCGCCAACGAGGAGATGCCCGTGGAGAAGATACTAGAAGCTGAAACAGCTGTAGATCAAAAGACAGAATTGCACTCTGCAAGCAGCTCTACTGGTGCTGTGAGTATTTCTTACTGTTAAAACAATCATCTTCTTACATGCTTATTTCCGAATTCTGGGTCACGGGGGTCTGCTGCGCCTATCCCAGCTCACATAGGGCGAGAGGCGGGGGTACACCCTGTACGGGTCGTAAGACAATCTATGGGCAACACATAGACAAACAACCACTCACACACACATTCAGTCCTACAAACAATTTAGAATCGCCAATCGACCTAATCTGCATGTTTTTGGACTGTGGGAGGAAACCGGAGTAATGGAAGGAGGAAGCCCACGCAAGCCCAGGGAGAACATCCTGACCTGGGATTCGAACACCTTGTTGTGCTATCCACTACTACTGCGCCGCCCTGCATATCCACAATTACTGTGAAATATAAAACAAATGCATTACAGTGAAAATAATTCATGAAGCACATTGTCTTTTGTTTGTAATATACAACATACAAAATAAAAAAGCATAAAACTAAATAAAGCAAATTATAGCTCAATTTATTTCCAAAAATTATTCTGTGTATTGTATTGTAACCCTATGGTAATTGTAGACAAAACAAACTAAGATGCTCTACTTTGAAAAAAGAGAACATTTATTAGGTTTAATGAGGTTCATTTAATAAACAAAGAAAAGAAAATGGGTGTCTTTTTTGTTTTGTTTTTTAATCTGAAGACACTAGAACTTTATAACCTGCGCACTAACTTGACAATTTCCATTTTAAGTCTATATTGTAACTGGCCATGTTTTAGTAGTGCAAATTTAGGAATGTGTTGGACAGTTTTTAATTTTCTTTTTAATTTCCATGAAATAGCCATAAATAGTAATGAAAGGTTTCATTTTAGAGCCATGATTTGTAATTATCTAATTAAAAACTATAAATATTCTAAAATTGTGCACAATTAAGAAACTTGTTTTATTTGCATTGATTTTGTCTTTTCAGATTTTTGTCATAACATTTGTGTAAAATAAAATCAGTAATAATGCACTAAATTATGTGCTTGTTTTTAAGGCCTTTGACTTCATTTTTCAAGAGCCATTTTAATGTGATTGTCCTTTTAACTACCATTTAAATAAAAGTTTCCCGGAAAAACCTCTCATTTATTCGTTCTTTACTCCTGTCCCTTAGGCCATCGACCCAGTGACTAACATTTGCCAGGCTGCTGATAAACAGCTGTTTGGTCTGGTAGAGTGGGCCAAGCGTATTCCACATTTCTGTGAGCTGCCTCTGGATGACCAGGTCATTCTGCTACGTGCAGGTAAGTGTTCAATCTCTAACATTCTGGCTGCTCTCCCACACATACATATTTCAGATAACAAAATGCTCTGGCTGTAATTAATCATTTTATCAGTAATTGTAAATCAAAGTTTATTGCTCTGAAAATATTTTTTTTGAGAATTGATAACATGTAGAGAGTCATGTTGCTTGGATTGACTTTTATATGATCGATAAAAAGTGTATTTTTCTTTGTTGATTCATCCATGTTTCAGGGTGGAATGAGCTTCTTATTGCTTCTCTTTCTCACCGGTCCATTGGGGTGGATGATGGACTTCTGCTGACTACCGGCTTGTACATGCTCAGAGACAGGTAAACCTTAGGTACCCATTACTAAACTACAGATAACTTGAACTGAATTGGGTGAGATAGTGCCGCAAAGGGCTGCTACGGTGTGCAGCTCTCTGTGTTTCTTCTTACCAAAGACGAATGAATGCATAGAAAGCACACCAGACAAAATGTTTCCATTTTTTGATTGTTCAGACCATTTGTTAGGTGAGAAAATTGGAAATCTCATCGGCCTACTCAAGCATACTCCGACAGCAGCATCTTCTGAACATACTACCCCTTGCCTGCACATTCAAGGGATTTTCATCTACTGGGCTTCCAGCTGTTCAGAGCAAATCACATTAAGGGTTGATATAAAAATAAAAAAGCAGTGGACTAAGATTATACATAAAGTTTGTGTTCAGAAGTATTCTATATAAAGTGGATGAATACATCCCACCTAGCACGTTTCACAAGCCAGTGCATTCTTAGTGCCGGTCCCAAGCCCGGTTAAATGGAGAAGTGTTAGGAAGGGCATCCAGCGTAAAACTGCGCCAAATCAAATATTGGGCTACTGTTAACCAAAAGAGGAGAAGGAGAGGAGGAAGACCTTTTATAGAGACGACTGGTGAAGAAGTGTAGGAGAGTGGAGGTTAAGGTGGGTACTTTAAATGTTGGTACTATGACTGGTAAAGAGAGAGAGTTAGCTGACATGATGGAGCGTAGAAAGGTGG
>JAOTRA010000035.1:13390845-13425010 GCA_026260255.1 Pseudolaguvia tuberculata | reverse complement strand
TAGGGTGGAGAAGAATGATCCGCTGTGGCGACCCCTAACGGGAGCAGCCGAAAGGAGAAGAAGAAGAAGAAGAAGGACTATATTTTGTGCAGGAGAGATAACCTGAAAGACATTGGTGACTATAAGGTGGTTGCAGGGGATAGTGTAGCTAAACAGCATCGGCTGGTTGTCTGTAGGATGGCTTTGGAGGTGAGGAAGAAGAGGAAGCGAGAGAGGACAGAAAAGAGAATTAGATGGTGGAAGCTGAAGGAGGAAGACTATAGTGTGAGATTCAGGGAGGGTCTCAGTGGTAGTGAAGAGTTGTTGAATGATTGGGAAACGACTGCAGAAGTGATAAGGCAGTCAGCTAGGATGGTACTTTGTGTGACATCTGGAAAGGGAAAGAGAAAGGAAGACAAAGAGACGTGGTGGTGGAATGAGGAAGTGCAGGAAAGTATAAGGAGAAAGGTTGGCGAAACAGAATTTGGATCGGCAGAGAGATGAGAAAAGTAGGCAGGAGAATAAGGTGATGAGGCAGCCGGTAAAGAAGGAGGTGGCAAAAGCTAAGGAAAAGGCATATGAGGAGCTGTATGAGAAGTTGGACACTCAGGAGGGAGTAAAGGATTTGTAAGGGTTGGGCAGGATGTACTGCTAGTTAGCAATACTGGATACAGATGGAAATGTTTTGGCTAGTGAGGAGAGAGAGTATTTTGAGCAGCTGATGAATGAGAGAGAAGGTTGGATGATGTGTAGATGGTGAAGCAGGAAGTGGGAAGGATTAATAAGGCAGAAGTGAGAGCAGCTATTAAGAAGATGAGTGGAAAGGTGGTTGGACCAGATGACATTCAGTAGAAGCGTGATGTTTAGAAGAGATGGCAGTGGAGTTTCTCACTGAATTGTTTAACAGGGTTTTGGAAGGTGAGAGGATGCCTGAGGAATGGAGAAGTAGTGTTCTGGTACTGATTTTTAAGAATAAGGGAAATGTGCAGTTAGTACAGGGGAATCAAGTTGATGAGTCACACCATGAAGTTATGGCAAAGAGTAGTGGAAGCCAGGCTGAGGGAAGCAGTGGTACGGGGTAGGGAAGCTTCTGTGAGCAACAGTATGGTTTCATGCCAAGGAAGAGTACCACAGATGCCATCTTTGCTTTGAGGATGTTGATGGCCAGAAGGAGTTGCATTGTGTGTTTGTGGATCTGGAGAAAGCGTACGACAGGGTTCCGAGAGGAGGAACCAGGAGAATGTCGGACTGGTTCAAGGTGAATGTGGGATTGCATCAAGGATCGGCTCTGAGTCCTTTCTTGTTTGCAGTGGTGATGGACAGGTTGACAGATGAACTCAGACAGGAGTCTCCATAGACGATGATGTTTGCGGATGATATTGTTATTTGTGGTGAGGATAGAGAGCAGGTTGAGAAGAATCTGGAAAGGTGGAGGTATGCGTTGGAGAGAAGGGGAATGAAATTCAGCAGAAGTAAGACAGTACATGTGTGTGAATGAGAGGGAAGCCAATGGAGTGGTGAGGTTGCAGGGAGAAGTTGTAGTGAAGGTGGAAGAGTTTAAGTAACTGGGGTCAACAATGCAAAGTAATGGAGAGTGCATTAGAGAAGTGAAGAAAAGAGTTCAGGACAGGGTGGAACAGGTGGTGAGTGGCAGGAGTGATTTGTGATAGACAATTTTCGGCAAGATTGAAAGGGAAAGTTTATAGGACTGTAGTGAGATCAGCGGTGGCAGCGTTGTAGATGCTAAGATTTTCATTGGGGGTGACGAGTATGGACAGGATTAGAAATGGTTTTATTAGAGGGATGGCGCATGTAAGATGTTTTGGAGACAAGGTGAGGGAGGCTAGGTTGAGAGGGTTTGCACATGTGCAGAGGAGGGACATGCAGTATATTGGTAGGAGAATGCTGAGGATAGAGGTAACGGGCAGGAGGAAAAGAGGAAGACCAAAGAGGAGGTTTATGGATGTGGTGAAGGAAGATATGCAGGTAGTTAGGGTGAAAGGGGCAGATGTAGCGGACAGGGTAGAGAAGAGCGATCCGCTGTGGTGACCCCTAACAGGAGCAGCCGAAAGGAGAAGGATAAATATTTTTACCAGAATATTAAGGCCTTCGTCACATTTAATAAATATGCTTTCAAAAGTTGCAATGCCTGCTTTTTTTAAGGTCATCTTTTTATTTTTTTTATTTTTCCATTTTAAATTGACCATAGGAGTGAGTGTGTGTGGCTCTGTGATCTGTCTAGGATGTACCTACTTCTTGCCCTCTGGCACCGGGATAGGCCATGACTCTAAATTAGCGAATAAGTGGTTTAGAAGGTGAATGAATAATTGAATGTTTAGTATATCTGTATTTTTTTTTTTTAAATTTGCTTATATTTTTACAGAGAAAGCGCACGCAGCCCAGAGGTGGGGGCCATATTTGACAGGTACTAATATTTTAATTGTCCACTAATTCTGATGTGAGGTCCCCATGCCTCTTGCACTTTTCTCGTCCATAGTTCCATAAAATTGGGATTACTTTTGTGAGATCGGCCAGATTGACTGACAAGCCCTACTAATTAGCATTTGCACATTTTTTAGCTACATATTGTGGTTTACACCAATTGTAAACACAACTGACCCTAGGAACTCACCATTGTTTTACAGTTGTTGTTGTTTTTCCTCATAATTTGTGTCTTTTTTACTGTAGAGTTCTTACTGAGCTGGTAAACAAAATGCGAGATATGCAGATGGATAAGACTGAGCTTGGATGTCTACGTGCCATCATTCTCTTTAACCCAGGTGCGGATCAGATTTCCTGTATTGTATCAGATTTCCTGTATCGTTTCCTGCCTGTTTTGTTTTTTTTGGTTAAAATATGATTTTATTTCAGATTTCATACAGCATTTTAACAATTTTTGCCTTTGTAATATTTGTTAGAAATATGCGGAGATAGTTATGAACTGTATATTTGCATGGAGCATAGATGCATGTGGCAATATATGATTAAACTGTTTATTATAAATTTGAACTTAATCTGTGAAAAATCATCCCAACCAAATAGAGAGGGGATGTTTCTTTTTTGATAGAGAGGTTTGAACATCCTCAGTCATGTGCGTTACATGTTGTATAGAATTTTATTCTTTTAAAATGACCTAAAATAAATTTAAATGCATGTTTCAGTCAGCGTTGAGGTGTGTAATTTGATCATCTTTTTCCGCTGCCTTGTTGTTTAGATGCCAAAGGTCTAAGCAACACAAGTGAGGTGGAACTTCTGCGAGAGAAAGTATATGCATCCTTGGAGGCCTACTGCAGGCAGAAATACCCTGAGCAGCAGGGCAGGTATGCTAATCTGTCCCACAACACACACTGCAGTTGTTTACATTAGTGGTCCCAACCATTTTATCAACACGGAACGGTCAACGCTTGATAATTTTACTCCTAACATTGCACCAACAAACAACTTAACATGAGTATAACATAAACAAAGTCTCAAGTAACATCCTTTCTGCCCCTAAATAAATTATAAAAAACAAATGACAAGAACCAGCAATTCCATATTTCTTTCTCGAATATCTAAATATACCCACACATTTCTTTTAATTATGAAACACTCCATAAATGTTAATTTTTAACAGCTTAAATAAAGTTGCGAGTTTGAACTGTCAGATAAGGTTCTTGTACGTTTGTGTGCTTCATTGCCTCATTAGAGAAAGCTTTTTTTCCCTTGGAATTCGTAGTCTCTTTACTGGGCCTTTCCTCTTCACAAAGAAGCTCTCCAAAGACATGTTTGTTACTCATTTTGCTAGCTGGATATGCAGTCATTTTTAAAAATAAAAGACAATAAATAATAATTGGATAATAAATAAAACTAAAATAATCAATGATTTCTTGTGCGGCCCGGTACCAATTTGCCTTGGGGTTGGGGACTACTGGTTTACACAACAAGCTTCATATACTTACTGCTAACCAATAAGGTCATATTTACACACACAAGCAGGTTTTAAAATTAAATATTTGTAAAAAATAAATCAGTTATTGTTAAATACATTTAATTTTGTCATTTTAGTGTTCATATTTTGCTTATTGGTCCTCTGTGGTGGGTAAATGCTGTTTTTGTAGAAAAATATTGTTTCTGACGACTTCTGTATCAGTAGACTGTGCATTTCTGTATTGGGAATCTTTCAGTTGTGTAAATTGGTTGATGATTTGGGTATGAAGTTTTCTTTATTTGCTTGAAGTCATATGTTGGGTTTTTTTTCTTCATCTGTCTCTATTTAAAAAAAAAAATAGATTTGCAAAGCTCTTGCTCAGGCTGCCTGCGCTGCGTTCCATTGGACTCAAATGTTTGGAGCATCTTTTTTTCTTCAAGCTGATTGGAGACACGCCCATTGAGACGTTTCTGATGGAGATGTTGGAGGCTCCCCACTAATGTTGCCCGAGGGAGGCTGGAAATGACATCACTGTGACTGCACTTTTCAATCTCAGGGGAACTTGAGCAATTGGCCAGCCTCCAGTCTGAGAGACACTTGTTGGATTTGTCTCATTCTAAGTGCAAAGTGGAGTGTAAAAACCCTCTACTTGCCATGAACCTAGAGTAGGACGGTGCTATATTTCGGTCATAAGCCTTGAATACTTGTGGATTAAATTTTTTTATTTTTTCTAATTTGAACATTGTTTCCTTCCTAGCTTACCTGAAATTTACAATTTCATAGAACCGTTCAAGGCTTTTAAACTTGTGGAGTTTTATTTATGTCTAAGCATAATTCATCATCTCATCAGTGTGGTTTCCTTTATTCTTTAAGGGACAGATTTATTCAGCTCAGCCCTTAAGGCCTTGGGACAATGAACAACTAAAGAAACAGTTAAACTGTTTTTTAAAATCTATAAGCTGACATTGTTCTCCTAGTTAAGCTAGCCTTGCCAAACATGTATGCAATGAAACTTAATGCACAAAAGTCCGGCAAAAAGGCTCCTTATTGTGTGCAATTTGCAAAATAATGTTGGACAAATATTTTGAAGTTGATTCCAGGGAAGCAAGGTCTTGCAATGTGCTCATACAGATCATGGGTACTTGACTGATCTTCTACATGCTTGATACATTGTACGGTTTCTTTTTTTTCTCTCTCTCTTTTCTATTTGAGGTTTTGGTGAAAACTGATCTCGATACTTCACTAAAACAGCTATGCATTGCTTTGCTACTGCAGTGGTTCCGGGCTGAAGTCGGTAAACCGTTTCCGACATTGCTTTTGCTTTCAGTTATTTGTTGCGCAGTTCATGCTTGTTTCATTACATATCACGTAACCTTGCAACTTGAGTTATGATTCCTTATGTAAACTGCACTATTACCAGTTCAGATATCAAATATTTGACCAAGAAGGGGTCATATTAGTGTTATGCTTTGGCGCTTGAAAAAAAAAATAGCTGTTTTGATGTTACGTCCCTAAAAACGCACACAAGCTTATTTTATCAGAGAGGTGATCATGAGCAATACTACATTTTCAAAATTGAAATGTATATGATTTTATTTCTGAGGGAATATTGTCTGATGTCAATTTCTAGTACTGTGCAAACATTCGTTAAGAGGCAGTAAAACGTGATTGCTTCAAATGAGCAGAATTCAATGGTTATTAATATTCCAGTGATTTTTTTTTTTTATTGTAGCTTTTAGTCAGTTTCTAAATTGAAAATGCAAAAAATTATTTGCACTGTATTTCCTGTGAATCCCAGTTTTTTGATTGTGCTCTTTTTCTTAGTGATGTTTTTTTTTTTTTTTTTGAGATAATTAGATTTGTAAAGAAAATGTTGCTGGTTTTTGTAAGATCTTTGCTTTGCTGTTGTATTTTTGTGTCCATGCCGACAGTTTGGGGACAAAGACCACGGAGACTTTAAAATGCAAGTTCCCTATAGGCAAAAGAAAAATGTTTACTACACGTTCGGGTTGTTTTGTATAGTCTTGTACAACCACCATCCTTACTGCATTAGACATGTTTGTGTCTGTCATTGCACTAAATTTGTCATACAATGATGATTGTAATGATCCTCCATCAGGTTTTTCATTGCTAGAGCTCAATTTAGTGGAGCTTGACGGCAATGCAAATGAACCATGTGGACACGACCCTAAATAAAAGCTGGTGACATCAGAACTTGTGTGGTTTTCGATTTGGCCATTGTCTGCATGAGGATTTGTTACAGTCGAGCTAGAACATTTGGCAGATTAAACCTGATTCAACAATTGATCTCAAACATGTTGGAGACCTGAGAAATACTATGGTTTTCCAACAAGAAATAAGTGAATTGGACTGGCGACCCATCCAGGATGTACCCCTGCCTCTAGCCCTATGTGATCTGGGGTGGGCAACAGCAGACCCCCATGACCCTGAATTAGAATAAGTGGGTCAGAAGATCAATGAATGAATATATTAATGTGTGTAAATTGTTTGCTGTACTTTATTACATATGTTGTCACCTATTCAAAAGAATGTAGGCACTTGGGAACTATTCCAAATATGTGTTAAGGGAACAAGATTAAGAAAAATTTCCAATTAATAAAATCATGTTAAAATGATGTTTTGAAAACATTCAACACATAGCCTTTCTTTCTGAATGCTTCATAAAAGCTTTTTATTGCAAGATTTTGTATACAGTATATATATATTTTTTGCTTTCCCAAGATTCATTCACATTCTTGGTAATACTTGATGAATTCCCACTGTGTATGGCACTGGCAGCAAAAGGATAGACATGGCTGGATTCTGTGTACCTTAAGTGCAACCATCTCGTAAAGGCTTTTCAGCAGAAGTGGAAAGTCGGTGGATTAAAAGGATCAAACATCTTTCAAGTTTGTGCGAATAGGAAATAAACATAAAAAGAAGACACATGACAAAAGCAAACATGGTTGAACATCCAACCAACTGACATCCTAGAAGCTCATTTGACTCTCCTCAACCGTACATCTCTTTAGTTTTTAAAACGACTCATGGCTTGCTTGACTTCTTAAATTAATATTATCACAGAATAACACTGCTTCTGACCTATAATACACTATTCTATACAAACACAAACGCAACAGGTGCACAATTGAAAACAAGAGATTTACACAATTTATACAGCATGTCTTTTTTTAAGCCAAGTTTGGATTTCTCGTTTATTTTACAGTACACCGTTATTTGAGGAGAAGAAGAAAAAACACGAGACATTTTTACTTTGTTAATAATTACATTGCTTTAAAATTGACATGATACACATAGTAAGGTGCTGGGGGTGTACTACTGGCTTGTGTAGTACAGTTGTATGGATTGTCTGCATCAGGGCTTCACACTACACAATGGGTATTTCCTGTGTTTTTTTCCTGTGTTATTTATCCACAGAGACCACATGACTACACAGCTCCCCGTTCGAAAAGATTTACCTCATGACCCAGTGCCACAGGTTGTAGCCGCCATGCGTCTTATATAGAATAAAAATTATACTAACAAAGTGTGTTATACTATTATGTTTTTTATACTAAGAAAGTTCTTCTTGGGCTACAACTAAAGATGGTCATTTTTAATCACAACAGTATGAATTGTAGGAGGGGCAGTGGGTCAGAATTGTCTCAGGCTCAATAGAAAAACATGCAAGAAAAATTTATAAAATCAATAGTACCACAGCAGTGCAGAGATAATCATCCCTTGATAAATATGTGCTCTGCAGTTTCTGTCACAAATACCAATGTGCTACAGTGCTAACCAAATCAGTCAACAGCTAATGTTTGATAATCAGGGTGCGAACGATTGGCCATGTTTACAACACAGTTCTTTAGCTTCACACGCATGGCCAAGATGGTAAGAAATCCGGTAGACAACCTGTTTAAACATTTCTAACATGGTTAGTGTGTCTGTGTTTGAGTGGAAGGAGATGGTGAGGCGGTGGAACGGCAGCGGATACTGTGCTTGTCTTGCAGTATAAATGTAGTAAAAGTGGTTCGTTGGTAGTGTCTTTCAAACAGCATGCTTGGGATGCAGTGTCCAGAATCAGTTATATGGATTTAAAGTGTGTGTGTGTGTGTGTGTGTGTGTGTGTGCGTGCGCGTGTAAGACCCTGAGCAGCTTGAATCTATTTTGTGTCACACTTGCATCTCAGAGCCACTGGCTAACCCCAGAGCCTGTGCCTCCTCAGCAGTGAGCCCGTTCTTCAGCGTTCTTCTTACTGCAAAAGGAAAGAAATAGACGTATTATTATTATTATTATTATTAATCGTGTAAAAAAACGTATACAAGCTTTTAAGGTGACATTGAACACATCAGAAGACATTGTCACAAAGCAACTTCACAGAAATATACAATTTGGAAGTGCAATAATTTTGATTTGTATTTATTTCTAATGATAAGGTCAGGAATTGAATCCTGATCTTCCAATTAGCAACCCAAAACCTAAATCAATTTTAATCATTCTATGTCTTCCGCAAATTTTTTTTAATCAATCCCATCTTCTAGATTAACCTCCACACTTATTTAATTGGATTCAGCCAGAACATTATTCGTGAGATCAGACATTAATTTTAACTGAAGAGGTACATTATTACAATAATGTAAGAGGTACAGTAATTAAATATACCAAATAAAACCAGCCATAAATGTATTATAAAAATATTTGTGTCTAAATATCGAAGTATATATTGTTTTTATTGGTTTATGCACTGTTATGTATTGTAAACGTCACACGCTGACTTACAGGACTTGCGGTTAGCTCTCGAGCGTTTCCTCTCACGAGGCTGACTGTGCTGACTGGGACCCTGAGTTGCTGATTTTACAATGCGTTCCATGATCTCATCTGCTGTGTCTTCCATGCCGTTCGACGAGTCTTCATTGGCAGATGACCACAGTCCCATGCGGCCTATAGAAATATAGAAAGCGCCTTTCCGTTTAAAACATGACCCAAATCTAGAAAGAATAGAGGAAGCAAATTAAAGGCTACAGTAGATTTTAAAGCACCTCGGCTGGCTCGGGTGCGAGTGCGCAGACCAGGCAGGACTGAAGTAGTTGTGTCTCCAAGCTGTAGACTGTTTCTCAGCACTGCAGTCATTTGCTCATGCTCAGCTACATCCTCAGCGCAGTTGAATTCCTGCACTGGAGCATCCGGACTGTCTGTTGTAGCACCTGCAAACTTGCCACTCTGTGCAAGAATAGAAGAACAGGAGATAAACCACACCGTCAGGTTGCTGTGCAGCACCATTACGTTGGCCTCTGGTAGAGAAGGCCATTTTTGTAGAATGTAGAAATTTCCATGCAAAAAAAAAAAAAATCCCAAACTAGTCTCAAATCACAAACATTTAGCATGCAGCGTAAAACAACCGAATACAACCCTGGTTTAGATTCTAGAATTAAGATCCTGTCTTATTGTTAGTAAATCCAATCCTAATTCCGTTTCATGCCCCATATGCCTGCCCTTTTACCTTGACTGTTGAAACAGACTAATTTGAAATTATCATTCATCATTCATCTTCTTACCCACTTATTGCCTAATTTGGGGTCAGCAGACACCCTGCTGGTGCCTATCCCAGCGCACATAGGGCAAAAGACAGGGACGGGTCACCAGTCCATCTCAGGGCAACACAGACCTCAAAAAACCACACACACACACACACACACACACACACACACACACACACACACACACACACACACACACACACATGCCTATGGACAATTTAGAATCTAAGCCTACTAAGCATGTTATTGGACTGTGGGAGGAAACCTAAGTACCCAGAGGAAACCTACACAAGCGTAGGGAGAACATGCAAACCCTGCACAGAAAGACTCCCGGGCCCGGGAATCGAACCCGGGACCTTCTTGTTGTGAGGCAACCATGCTATCCACTACGCCACAGCATGAATTGAATTTAATAAAACTTGTTAAAAAAATTGTTGGCCATCAAATTCCTTATCAATACCAAAAAATACTTCGCTTGGGCAGCCATGGTGCTGTTGTAGCTGGTATATTTTTTGGAAAATTCTCATACCCTATCCTAGGTTTAAAAAAATCTTTGTGTGAAGCACCTCCAAATGTGCCTTCAACCAAAAAGAATCAAGACACCCCTCAAGGTGTAGGTCTAAAGGTGTTCAAATGGGATTGGGTCTAAGTGGACAATCAACAGGACAGGGCTAATTAAAAGTCAGTGGAAAGAAACATAATACTAATGTGTGTGTTTATTTAAATTATCTCATCCACACTATCATCACAGCGTCTACATTTCACTTTATTGCATTATAGATTCCACATGGTGACCCTGCACCCCACGTCCTCTACCTACTCTCATAACTTGTAATTGGATCACAAACACATTGGTTCCCTGCAGGCTTCTTTCAACACCAGCTCCTCTGCTGATGCTGGAATTATTAGTGAATGTGGTGAACCTTTTCAATATCAGCATCACATCTGTCAGGACATGTCTGTTAGTCTCTGGCTGCTGATTGCAGTAACATTTTTTTCAAAGCAGTTAAATGTAATGAAATGTTAAAGTGCATATGGATATAAACCAGACCTTGCACGAGCACACATACAGACACGCGCACACACCATGCATACCTCACTATATTCTTCATCCTCACTCTAGAACAGAAAAAAATTAAACATGATGGATGAAAGAAAGAATGAAAAAGAAAGGAAACTATAGAAATTGACACATTGACAAAAACATTTCAACAAATAAAGGTGTGAAAAATAAACACTTCCAGATCTCTAGATTTATAACTCCTAAAATTGTCTTCCATTTTGTCCTCCAGAAGCAAACAATGTCCATATACACATTATTCTCAGAGAAGCATTAACACACAAAATGGCGTGTTAAGGTTTAAGTGTAGAAACTCAATTCACCCCAATCCCACTTTGGGATGAACTGAAATATGATCATAACACCCGACCTTTACACCTGACATCAGTGTCTAATCTTACTAAAACCATAGCAGATGTGCAGTAGTGTGTGTGTGTGTGTGTGTGTGTGTGTGTGTGTGTGTGTGTGTATGTGTGTGTGTGTGTGTGTGTGTGTGTAGGTTATTGAATGAGTAATATTTAATACTAAACACTTTCATGTCATATAGCAAATACAGAACACCAAAACTAGTTCAATGTTTGTTTTTGCTGTATAAAACCTGCTCGGCACACAAATAAAAGATGATTAATGAAATGCTCCATCTAGTGGTAAAAGTGTAAACAAATGCACTATGAAAAAATCCTCTAGAGGGCACACTCACATCAGTGATCATTTTGCCCCGGGTCTTGTTTCTCTCACGGTGGTTAGCTCTTTTCTGTTTCTGTTGCAGCACTCTCTCCCGGGTAGTGCGATACTCCAATGCAAACTCGCTAATAATCTTACAGAAGCGATGGATGCTGACCTCCTTCACTGCGTATGCTGGATGACCCAGGAACAGCAAAAATGCATGGAACCTGTAGATTATACACAGAGAAGATCATGGAGATATCATGGAATTGCCAGGTTTTATTGATCAGCAAGAGTTTCATGATTCAGCATCTTATCCAGAGAGAGTTGGTTTAGTATCTAATTAATGACACACAATCAGTCAGTGCCTGCTAATGTTATGAACAGCAGCTTTGCTAATGTCTCACCAGCTGTTTCCCTTTCCATACCCACCCTGTTGTTCAGAGATTGTGCTAGTACTGGTAGACTGAGGTTAACGCTGCAAGGATCCTGAGGTACCAATGACCAGGTTCATGCCCATTTCCTAGTTTCAAAGAAAAGAGGGTGGACTGGGGCTCACTCTGCTCCAGTGACCCAAAGCTACAGTTTACATTACAGTCGATCATTAATCTAATAACAACAACATGTGGGTCGCCCACAAGAGGATGAGTTTTCCTATTGATTCCGGTTCCTCTCAAGGTTTCTTCCTACTTCCCCTCAGGGAGTCTTTCTATGCCACAGTCGTCTCTGGCTTGCTCATTAGAGACAAACGTTTTTGTTCGCTTTGACTTTAAGACAAATGTCTGTTAAAAGCGCTATAGAAATGAAATTTAATTGAAATCAAATAAATATACATTTATCTTTCTTTATACAACTGAGCAGTTGGGGGTTGAGGATCTTGCTTAAGGGCCAAACAGTGGACCCTTACATTTATATGTAACAAGTGGTTATGTATCTCATTGCAACATAATTATAACATAATCTAAGCAATAAATGTAAACTTCTTAATGTAAAGTAGTGTAATGTAAAATGTAAATCTTATTCACAAAACTTTGTGCAATTGTCTATCAGTCTATATTTTATAATAATTCTGGGACTTTATATTTAAAAGTACATTTATTCATTCATTCAATCATTCATATATTCATTCATTCATTCATCTTCTTACCTGCTTATTCTCTAATTCAAGGTTACGAGGGTCTGCTGGAGCCTATCCCAGCGCACATAGGGAGTACACCCTGGACAGATCGCCAGTCCAACGCAGGGCACACATACGCGGTCAACCATTCACACACACATTCACTCCTATGGACAATTTTGACTCACCAATCAACCTAATGTACATGTTTTTGCACGGTGGGAGGAAACCGGAGTACCCGGAGGAAACTCGGGAGAACATGCAAACTCTGCAGAGAAAGACCCCCAGTCTGGGAATCGAACTCGAGACCTTCTAAACCGCAAGGTTATCTACCTGTTGATGATGCGCCTGTGGATGATGGTGAGGATGATGATCCTCTCAGCACTGTCTTTCAGGAAGTCAGAGATTCGTTGCTTTAATGCCGGTTTCATCTCATGCTTGGCAATGACCTTCAGGTGATCCCAGGAAGCCTTGCAGCGCCGCTCCATCTGGGACAGATTCTCCTGCAGCTGGTCAAAGTCCACCTGAGAAAAGCGAGGCAGATGTGCTTTTTTAAATATAGTAGCTTTTAGAAGGTTAGTGTTCTTAGTTAAAATGAAATCATCACAAATCAACATGTTAAAGTAATCTAGGGTAATGAAACACATTTAATAACTGAAAAACAGTCAAATGTGTCCATGCAAGTGTTTATCTCAAAAACCACGTCTGTTTATTCCCAACAGTTTGCTGTTTTAGATTTTCTCTAGTATTTTTTTAAGTTAAAAAAAATAATTTAATAATTTAAAAATTAATCTAAATTACAAATAAAATATTTTTAACATTCTACGCTCCAGGGAAAAGAATGAATAGAAAACATACATTTGTACATAAATGCAAAAAAGACAAGAAATAAATTTATAATGTACTACAAATTATACAGAGCACATAGTCATGGGTTTGCTCTGATGATACAAACACACTGGTAACAAATAATTGAATTTAAAAAAGTTCTAATCCATAGAATAATTTTTAACAAAGCTTTGCTACTTTATTGTGGCTCAGTACTACCCGTTAAACAGATCTAGCTGGTACTGTAGAAATTCACAATGCATGCAATTCTGATGCCAAATAATCATTATAATATTACAAAAACAATATTTAATAATAGGAAACGGCTCTATATCAGGATGACTATTGCCAAAATGGATTTATCTGTCAACCTGTAGTAGTACATTAAAGAACAGAAATCAGTGTACAGCTGTGCTACACTCCTCCTCTAACAAGAGCAAGTCAACCCTGCTGTTATTAATCCTGGGCAGCATCACACATTTCAAGTTACAGGTGGGCGTGGCAAGAAGCAGACAAGAAGTTCACCAGACCAAAAGGAAAAATTAAGAACAAAGCTAATAATGTAACAAATGGCTACACATGTTGTAAATAAATGTTTCTATTGTAATCAAATTATAAACATATATACAGTAGGTGCGGAAAGTATTCAAACCCCTTTAAATTTTTCACTCTGTTATATTGCAGCCGTTTGCTAAAATCATTCAAGTTCACTTTTTCCTCATTAATGTACACACAGCAGCCCATATTGACAGAAAACACAGAATTGTTGACATTTTTGCTGAATTATTAAAAAAGAAAAACTGAAATATCACATGGTCCTAAGTATTCGGATCATTTACTCATTAAATCATTTACTCATTTACTAATACAGCAATGAGTCTTTTTGGGTAAGAGGCAACAAGTTTTTCACAACTGGATTTGAGGATCCTCTGCCATTCCTGACCACATTCATCTTTCCCTTGATCATCCTGTCCCTGCAGCCCACAAGCCCACTGCATGATGCAGCCACCCCAATGTGCCTGCTTGTCTCCACACATACCGTTAAGATTTAAGTTCAAAATGTTCTATCTTGGTCCCATCAGACCAGCGGGCTTTCATGTGTCTTAAATTGATGAGAGGCTTCCGTCGGGCCACTCTACCATAAAGCCGTGACTCGTGGAGGACTGCAGTGATGGTTTATTTTTTAAAACTTTCTCCCATCTCCCGACTGCATCTCTGGAACTCAGCCACACTGATCTTTGTGTTGTTCTTTGCATCTCAAGGCTCTTCTCCCCCGATAGCTCAGTTTGGCTGGAGGGAAGCCAGGAAGGGTAGTGCTAGGAAGGGGTCTGGTTATCTCAAATGTCTTCCATTTAAGGATTATGCCACTATGTTGTAAGGAACCTGAAGAGCAGCGGAAATCGTTTTGAAACCTTGGCCAGATCTGTGCCTTGCCACAATTCTGTCTGAGCCCTTCAGGCAGTTTCTTTGGCCTCATGATTCTCATTTGACAGGTCTGTGGCTTTCAAGTCCAATCAGTATAATCAAACACAGCTGGACTCAAATGAAGGTGTAGAAGGATGATCAGAAGAAATGGACAGCACCCGAGTTAAATATATGATTGTCACAGCAACAAACAGTAAAACATTTAAGGGGGTCTGAATACTTTCTGTACCCACTGTACGTATCAAAGACATTCCTATGAATATAAAGTGCCTTTTCATCAAAGTTTAAAGTTATAATTCAGTATCACTTTGTGTTTATAAGTGTTTTTTAGAATTCAGATGTGCAAAAAGTGTTAAATTTCAAGGGGATATGGGAAAGTACAAGAACCTGTATCTTGCTTTGGGTATGTCTTTAACATGTCATGTCTGAAGTGCATCTTTGAATGAATAACTCATTGTCATTGCAGTACCTTAGCAGAGCGTGTGATTGCACCAATCTCAGAATACAGGTCGGAACTTTCCGGAAACTTGTCCACTACGATTGAGCAAACGTGATGAAGCAGAGACTGCTTATGCACAGTGTCTTTAACCTCTGGAACTTTCTCTAGGTAAGTCAGCTCAAAGCCTTTAGCCTACACACACACACACAACCACACACATACACGCACACAAACCAGAGTGGGACAATATCAGTAGAGCTTTCCTGAATCAAAGTAAATGAAAGCTATAAATACATCCACCTTGAACTAATGGTTCACTCCGGATTTTATCCAGTGAATAATTTTTTTGAAACACTTTCTAATCATAAGCCATTTTCCAGACATTTTTCTGCTCCAGCTGAGTAGATTACCATCAGTTCCATTAAGCAATAATACAGAATGCTTTGAAAAGTACGGCGGGTCAGTAGTCTACAGTTTACAGGAACGCGTCATTGGCTTGGAAATAGTAGTAAAGTACAGGAAGTCACTGACTTGCACCCAGTCAGCCTTGTAGACCCAGCAGAAATAAAAACGGAAATCCCTCAAATAACAAGACATAAGTTTGCCTGGCTTTGTTCTCTTGCCCATGCTCAATGGTTTAGAGTAAATCTGCTTTCAATTTTCTATTACCTTTCTGTTTTTCCCTCCCCGTTCCTCAAAGACTAAAGAGAATGGAGGAGGTAGAAAGGCCACAAACACAGACATAACTCACATTTGATCCATTGAGGAAATTGCCGATAGCTAGTAGTGTGGACAGAATAAAGCACAGTGTATTGTTCTTTTCCAGCTGACTCATGCCCTCTTTGAGGTCCTGTAGGGGTTCCGCCACTTCCTAAACAAGGCAGGAACAGAGTTAAAATATTAAATTAATTAGAGTTAGTTAGAGAGATTAATGACCTAGGTGTTATATAGTATTTTCTAATGCTCACATACACTCTAGACATAACTAGCGCAGCAAATGCAATCTATGTGTGCTGCATGATTTAACAGCAAAGCAGTGTGTTTTCAAACGGTGAAGCTTGTGAATCTGGTGCAAGGTGACCTGACCTTTTCCAGTACATCGTAGTCCATCTTAAAAGCCCAGAGGTGCAGGCGAGCAGACAGCTCACTGATGGACGAGAGCGTGAGGAGAAATTGTTCAGCGCTGCCCAAAGGAATGTCTGGGTTCGCCAGCTGTGCTTCCTGAATCTTCTGCTTCTCCTCCTCTGTAGGTATCATGGTCAGGATTTTCTAGACAGGAAAGCTTGGTTGCTCAATACTTTTTTTACATCTAACTTGATGAGTTACGTTTTTGTGAGTCAAATACAGTATATGTGTTGCTTTCAGTTATCAGTGTTTACCATTTCCAAGATTAGTATTCAATGTATTTTTACTGTTTCAAAAATCTTCAAGTTCAATGAGCAAAGCAAAGGCAACAGTGGCAAGAAAGAGATTTTTTAATTAAAAATAAGCATTGAGTGAAACTAGAAAAGCAAATCAATTTTCATCTGTGTGTAACTGTATAGTAGGATCAGAAAGCATTTTCATTCTTTGATTGTATAGTTAGAATCAAATGCAATTTTATGACTCATATCAGTTGTTTGCTTTGGTTTCCTAATCTCAGATGACCTGACCCTACTACATTAGATAGACAGGTGTATGTATGGCTCACAGGAGCAGTCTGGTGCCACCAACTTTTGATAATACCTCATGTTTAATATGTGCTTTATAATTCTAATTATTATTATTATTAACACTGCATCACTCAATAAAATATGATTGATATCAATGCATGTGTGAAATGCAAAACTGCGGATGGTATGGAACAGCCACAATTAATACATACTTAAATTAGTACAACATTACAAAAGTAGCTCAAATGTCAAATTGTTTTGGACACAGTCACAATGAGTCATTTAAAGAGGACCAGAGGGAAGCGTATGCATCACTGTCCAGTGTCAGAGCATGGATTTATGCAGTTAGTGCAAGTGGTTTGTAATTCCCTTAATGAATCCTTAACAGACTGATAAATAACAACATCTGGAGAAAATCTTGTATCAGTGTATAAATGCTAAGAGTCATTTTGATAAAGGGAATGATCTTCGCGACGGCTCTCTCACTTTTTTGCGTAATTGCATGAGAAAAATGATCAATGTGTCTGTTGTATGACATCTTATTCAAAACATGATTTTTTTCTCATCGCATGAGAAGAACGGTAGATCCCATGACAAAAATAAATAAGCTTCATTACCCAAAAGCACATGCTGAGACTTTGCTTAGGTTTAAATCCTGAAATCTCATATGACTAAACTAGGTGCTGCATTTAGGTAAGTATATATTTCTTAACTGTTATCTCTATTATACAACTGAACATATGGGGGTTAAGGGCCTTGCTTTGGGTCCCAGCATTGGTAACTTTGTGGTTTTGGAAATCGAACCCTGACCTTCCAATAAATACCGTGGAGTTTCTATGTTGTCCCTGTGCTTGCATGAGTTTACTCTGGTTACTCTGGTTACCTCCCACAGTCAAAATACATATTCTAAATTGGCCACATGGGTTAGTGTGCAAGATAGTTTGTTGCAAAAAATGCATACTTAAAAATCTGAGCCTTGCTTACTCATTTTCACCTAGTCTGTAGCATGGAAGTATGTGATTTTGGACGAGGCCACTGATTCATGCAACAATTACAATAAGTCAGAAGACTGATTTTTCTTGCCTAAAATCTTTGCTAAAAAACCACAGAGGGTTTCTTGATGTTTTTGAACGAATTGGATTGAGTTATATTAAATGCGCTTTAACTTAATGCCTTTCACATGCAAACTTAGCAAAAGTTGCAAGTACTGAAAACCATCAATTGCTTGAAATCCAGAAATATGCTTTTATGTCAAAGTCTTTTATGATTGAATGATATAATTCTTAACAGAGGGAGAGAGAGAAAGAGTGAGAGATTGAAAGCATTTACAAGTCTGTGAAACATATTTACAAGTGTTTTGAATAAAAAATGAAATATAAGTACAAATGCATGCAAGAATGCTTATTTCTGCTATTCTGTTCCCACTGTTCTTATATTTTCTTAAATCAAACTGGCATTAAAATTAACTGATGTTACCTCTATACCCTCCTTGTTCAGAGCATACTCATCAAAGTTGAGGATGGCTGTTTTGATGGTGCGAGGCGGTGGAAGAACTGTAAGGCCTATATTGATGGCGTTGCTTCTTTTGGAGTCGAGAACAATAATCTCCTGTCGTTTCCCATCCGCTGCTGTTTTCTAAAGTTAAAACAAAACACAAACTCAAAACTTACATTATTTTAGTTACATTATTTCTATTTTCCACTTCGTTTTTGTTTCTAGGTCTGTGAGCAAAGTGTTTTTCATCTTGCTGCCCACCATCAATTGGTATTATGGTAAAAACCTATTTTCACTCCAGAACATAACAGAGCTAAACTGTCACCATCAAAAACACATGTCAGGGCAACAGTAACCCATCAGGTTTAATCCATCACTTGGCTCTCATTATGAGTTTGCATGGACTGCTTGCTCCCTCACTTGCTTGTCGGCTGAATGTTGTGATATCCATCTACCGTCCCCAATGAAGGATTTTTAAAAAAGAGGGAAAAACACTTTCTGAAGAATACCTTAAAATGAATTGGAACGGAATTTCTTTAAATGTTGGTGATTTAGAAAAACAAAGCTTTCCATGATATAAATGCCTGCGGAATCTAGCATGCTAAGTAGAACTAGCTTATAAAACACGCAGGCACCTAAGGGCTATTTTGAGACTATGATGGAGAATAATTCGGCACCAGTGCAAGGCAAGACAGTTCACTTTCACTGCCAAACACTGAGAGGAAAGAAAAGGAGAGAAGCAACAGAGAGGAAAAGAGGGAGTTAGGAATGGGCCAGAAATGAGAAGCAGCTGCTTTCTGCAAGACGAAGAGAAGGGAGAACCCCTGACCAACATAAAGGAATAACCTGAAATGATACCAGTTCTGCACAATATAGTCAGACTAAAATTAGTCATTGTAAAATTGTTAATTGTTAAACAATTGTTAAAATTTTAGAATTGTTAAAAAATCTAATAAATATACATGCAATCTCAGGTTTATACACTAGTTTGTGAAGCCTGTAAGAAACCTATAATCCTGCATTTCCATAGCTGGTGTCAAGGGTGTCTTTATTTATTTGTGGTGTAGTATTAAGAAACCCAAACACACTTTAAACAATGTTTAAATTAAGTTCTATTATAAATGTTCTATTAAAGCAAAAAGCTTGGTCAGACGTATGGAGTATAATTATAGGAATTAAAATTGAGACTAAATATGTTTTGGCTAATTGTGAAAGTTGGGGTGTCCCAATACTTTTGTCTATTTAGCACACCATCTGAAAGACCTGTTATACCTGAGTAAAGCAAATGCACTTAATTACATTTCAGTGGCAGATGTGATGGTGCCCTAAAATAATATAAAACATACATCAGAGCCAATTTGAGCTACTCCTGTACCAGGCAGACCGAGGGTTCCTTGGTCTGTCTTAAATCTCTTATGCTTGTCTAACAGAATACACACTGTGGGGACACTGAGACAAATGAAGTATACTATAATCAACAGCACATGTTTGCCAAAGAAGAACTGAAATTTCGGCAAAATGCTTTTGCTAAACTACGACAGACTTTGATTACTTGATTGCGCAAAGATGCTTAGGTTTCAATATACAGCAACAAACTATTTAATGACATTCACTGTAAATAAAAAAATGGTACAAAGAATGTAATTTACCTTCGCAACAGGAAGTTCTTTAGACTTGGTTTCGAAGAGGAGCTCCAACATAGAGGTGTCCAACTTTACTGGGTCCAGTTTGGACCACAGAGACTCTTTGAAGTGCTTGTCACTGCCTAATTGCCAGTCTGTGGGTCTCACCTCATTCCAAAAGAGTCTGATGGTCTTTTTCTTTTTCTGAAAAAGTAGTGGCTCTCCTCGACTATGCTGAAAACTTATATGTGAGGAAGATGATAATGCCATGGAAGGTGGTGGAGGAGGTAACATCCCTCCAGGGACAGGTGGAGGCGGTGGGCAACCATAAATAGGAGGAGGGGGAGGCAGATTTGCTATACAAGGGGGTGGAGGAGGGGGTGTCATGCTGTCAACTGACTTGATCATATTTCTGACCTCCAAAATATCTACATCATCTTCCTCCAGTAGGTCAGTAAAGTCCATTTCTTTGATGCGAAGTTCTTTTGGTGTAGCCATCAACTGGTCCCAGATGTGATCCGACTCCTTTTTAGGTGGCATGGGCAAAGGTGATTTCTCCTTTTCTGCATGCTCAGCTTCATGAGATGAGACCAACCCCTTCACCAAGTCACCGAATTTCTCGGCCACAATCCGCACATTGCCATGATTGTCCAGGTGCTGCACTTTCTTTACATTGTCCTCACAGGCCTGGTGCCGGGCCTCCAGAGATGAGATGCGAGTGGCGAGGCTGTTTACTGATGAGTCCTGGCCTTCTGGGCACTTTTTTTCTTTCTCGCTTTCCTTCTCTTCATCCTCATCCTTGGCAAATGTTGCATTTTGTGCGTAGAGCATGTCCAACATGAAGCGCTTGTTATTGAGGACATTGTCACACTGCTCATTCATATCTGCTACCTTAATACGTTCTGCCCATTGGCCTATTGGAAAGAGAAAAACACTGGTCACATGTTCTAATAAAATGCAGAATCTGAGAGAAATTGTCCATTAACTCAAGCATGTCAAATGTCTTTGCTCTCACCTGAGTCATTATCACACATCAATTTCTCCTCTCGCTCTTCTCTCTCCAAGGTACTACTAGCTGACGAGATGCTGGAAGCCGAACAGTTGTCCTTTTCATTTAGTTCTTCATTCTGCCTCTCTTTCTCACTGATGGCCGTGCCGTCCTCTGGGTCTCTTTCCACCATCTGCTCTTTCTCATACTCCTCTTCCACTTGTAATTCAGTCCCTGTCTCACTTGCAGTAGTGTCCTCTATGCGCACACTTTCCCTCTCTTTCTCCTTTATTTTTGCGTCTTTAGGCTTTTCTATATTCTGTGCTTCTCTTTCATGCTCAGCTTTTCCTAATGCCCATGTCCCTGTTTTGTCTGAGTTGTCTGACTCTGTTTGCAGCACAGACACTCTTATGTCCTTTTCATTTACAGGGCCTTGCTCTTCCTCTGTCTCTGAGAACCACTGTAGGCCCGAATCAGCGGGAGACACGAGGGCACATGCCACACGGTTTGGTTTTGGCTCAGCTTCTGAACAAATGGAAAAAATAATGCTTTCAAAGGTTTTCATTGACAAACACATATTGGAACATTTATGACTCAAACACAAGATTCCTGAAACCAAGGCTTTTCAATTGCCTTTGAAATTAGTTTGTTTTCTCTGATAAAATTCTGTCAGTGTCAGTAGATTTTAGAAACCTACCAGCAGTATGACTTCCGATATGAGGACATTGCTAATGTCGCAATTACAATCCTAACTATAGACCACCTCAGGAAATTATCGAAACGAGTCCAGTAGACATTATAACGAAAAGAAAAACGTATTGAATTTTTTCATGAATAAAGTTAACACTATAGATTTTTTACCTTGCTGCCACTATTTAGCGAGAGAACTTAACTGGTTGGCAGTGTGGCGGCGTAGTGGTTAGCATGGTTGCCTCACAACAAGAAGGTTCCGGTTAGATTCCCGGAACCTTCCCTCCCACAGTCATAAAATATGCAGATTAGAGCGATTATTGGTTCTAAATTGCTCATAGGAGTGAATGTGAGTGTGAGTGGTTGTTTGTCTATGTGTTGCCCTGTGATGGACTGCCTAACTGTCCAGGGTGCCTCTTGTCCTATGTGCACTGGGATAGGCACCAGCAGACCCTGTGACCCCGAATTACGGAATAAGTGGGTAAGAAGATGAATGAATGAATGAATGAACAAACTGAACTGGTTACTGAAGATTAAAAACACAGGACGAGACTTTTGTGCGACAGTTTTTAATGCATTTTGACTGTTGTCCAGTTGGAGATTATGGCAACTAAAGTGTGACAAGTAACAGTTGCTAAGGACCATCAAAAATCACAAAATCTCTTAATTAAATCTGTAATCTTTTAACCCACTTATTCCCTAATTCAGAGTCACAGGGTTCTGCTCAGTGTACACAGAGTGAAAGGCAGGTGTACACCCTGGACAGGCTGCCAGTCCATCACAGGGCCATACATAGACAACCACACACACTCATTCCTAAGGGAAGTTTATATTCACCAATCAATATGTTTATGTTTTTGGACTGTGTAAGGAAACTGGAATACCTAGAGAAAATCCATGCAGGCAAACCAGGTACTGTAACGCCGAGGTGATAGCACTATAGAGAGCCAGATCCATTATGCAGTGAAGATGAGTTATTTATTTATAAAGGTAGTGCAACTATATATACAGTGAATGAAAACAAAAACAAAACACGCAGACACACAGACGAGAGACTATACACGCAAGGGACTAAATACAAAACAAGAGTAATTACAAAGCTATATACAAAAACTAAACAGAATGCGACCATACCAAACTCTTCCAAAATAACAAGAGCTTCTACCAAACTAATATTCACTCCGTACATTCAACAACCCACGACGCGTATACCGGCGCGTTGCCTTAAATATTATGTCATCGCGCTAGGTTGCCAGGACGACGATGCTAAACATGGGGACGGCGCTTCGTCTGCTGATCCTGATCGAGGGGCGGAGCTTGGTCCGCCACCTTACAGGTATTTTCTTGCTGTGAGGCGACCATGCTAACCACTTTACCACCAAGGCGCTCCTTGAAGCAACCTTTACATCCAGCAATCTTTTGTATTTTGTTAAACCCGTAAGGTGCTTGGGTTTTGCTGCATAGTGGCTCTTTTATTGTTCCACAGCCTATTTCTCTGCCTTCTATTGCCATAACCCTTACTACATTACCAGCTTCTTATTTAGAAAAGCAAATAACAAATAAATAATAGAACAACAGAAGCATAGATGATAACAAAACAGGCAGACGATAGGCTGTGTGTGTTTTGTGTACATGCACAAAATAATCATTAGTACTAGTCATCGTTAAGACAAGCTAAACAGGTACACATGCTGTCAGAGCCAATTTATTTTGCAAGATAATAATAAAGCTTGCATGTGAGCTGTACAGGACCATTCACTGGCAATACTGAAATTTTCCTTTTTTTTATGCTAGTCGCATTTTTATCATGCAGGTATGTAGTTTTTCATGACCTCAAAAGTAGATGGAGAAGGATGAAGCAGTGGGTTAAGAATGAACAGAATCTTGGCTGGAATGCACTGCTATCCTATTACACACGCATAGCACCATCTGACCAGGCTCCTTATCCTACATTGCTTTACAGCCCAGATGTCTTACACTCGTTCAGATCTTAAACGTCCTTGATTTTGTCCTTTGTTCACTCTTACCAGAAATAAATTCCCACTCGTTATTACTATACACTGCTCTGTCATCATGTCTGGTAGCTGATGTAAAGGCTAAAGGCAACGACAGCTCTTCAGGAGAAGCCCAACTGATTCTTATCTAAACTGTGTAAAACTCAAGCCAAGTGCTAACTCCACACACTGTGTGACTCAGACATGGACACGGATCCAGTTGAGTTGGTTGATAGAGGCCAGGTCTAGACACGATTGAGCATCTTGAGCACATATGCAGCAGCACATTAAAAGCTTTACTCTTGTGTTTTGATGTGTCTGAAGGATTGCAGGGCTTGTCTGTCTTAACCACAAGGATTCTATTATAATGGCTTCTACAGCCATTCCTTCTACAATCTATTAACAAGTTAAAATTTACTGGAATTTTGTTTTGAAAATTTACAACCTAACTGTACATTTATTTCCCCACCCACTTTCCCATGACTCAAGTAAAGCCGAGCCCCACATTTTTCGACCCAAATTCAATGCACTCTATATAATAGTTACAGGTAACTATATCTGACCACTATTAGTTTGATTGACAAATAATGTCTTTTTACCCAGAGAACAAGATACATTTAGGCTCCCATACTTGTGTTGTCTGTATGACAGTGGTCTTGTTGAAATAAGAAAATAGAATGCAGGCAAGAAAACATGAATATCCCACCTTGTGCAGTGTGTGTTTGAGGATGTTTAATCTCCTGAGACTCTGTGGAGGATGGGATTGGACAGCGTGAGTTGTAGGAGTGTGAACTCAGATTGAGTGTGATTTCTGTGCGACCCCGTGGGGCCGATACTGCATGATCCCTCTCATATTCCTCCATTGCCAGGCGCTCTGCTTGTTTATACCTAAAATTAAAGACAGGAGTGTAAAATATATCTTTCCAACTTATTGCAGCTTTAACTATTAACTTAAACCAGTCTTTTCTCTGTTTCTGTCTGCGGAACAGTTGCTAAATTAAGGTTTTAGGTTTTGTCTTTATACCATCATTCATACAGTCAAAACTGTTGTCTTTCAAAAGTCCTGGTAATTTGTTTTAGAAATAATCAAACAAGCTATTCTATTGGGAAAGTGGTAGTGTAGTGGTTATGGTGTTGGTCTACTAATTGGAAGACTTCGACTTATTTGTATAGCGCTTTTTACAATGGTTATTATTACCTGTATGATTTGATGAATTACACTGTCGATGCATGATTTATGTGATTAGAGAAAGTGTACAGGTGTTCCCGAAATAATTGGTGGGTTTATGTTTAATGTTATGTCTTATGTTTTTTATACTTACCTTTGTAGGTTTGCACAGCGGTCATATCTCCAGTCAGGTTTTATAAAGGAAAAGTAACAAATAGAGACAAAGATTTTTCAAATGATGTTCTGTACCTTTCTTCTCGTGCATGAATGACTTCTTCTCTCCTCTGCACATAGTCACGACTGAAACAAACAAAGAGATCACAAGCAAATTTAAGCATGAACAGAGAAAGTGTATTTAAAGAAAGTTACGCTGTTTGACCAAAGTTTTACCAAAATGTTGGAGTCACACAATTGTACAGGATGATCTGTCATGTTGTAACATTACATGTAAATGTTCTGTTCATGCATTAAATCTCTGAACACACAAAAAAAATTTTATTTGATGGATTGGGCAGCAAAATACTTTAATGGGTCTGCTATAAAGCTTTCATCTCCACTCTATTAAATAACTGCACATCAGATTTCTACATCCCTACTAACACCAGTGTAGCTAAATGATCTTCTTTCCATATAGCTAAACATCTTTCTAGAAAAATGTGTGGTTATTATAAACAAACATGTGGAAATTTAGTGTTTCAAAAGTGTGTTTCAAAAGTGTATAGTTAAGATCAACAATTGAGATTTGGTTTCAAACCTGAAACGAGTTCTCTCCTCCCTTTCGATCCGCTGCAGTCTCTCTTCTCTCTCAAGGCGCCTCCGTTCCCGCTCTGCAGCCAGAGATTCCTGGTGCTGTCTAAAGGATGAGGCCAGTAAACCTCCCAGACCCGGCCTGCCATACAATAAAGACATGCCAAATTAAAAGCTTTCTTGTGCTTTAAAGATTCTTTATGTCTGAGATATTCCATTGGACAATATAATGTAATATTTCCCGCCGAAACCACTTTCAATCTCTGACTATTTTAAGATGCCTCTGGTTACAATTACATGTCTTTACTCTTTACAATGTTGGTTAAGAATGTGTATTTTTCTTAAAGAAATAATTGTTGGTTTTTACATCTTCAAAGTAAGAAAAAATGTTATGGTGAGTTAGAATGTAATCCTATGTAACAGCAATCATTTAGTAAATGCTGTACCAAACAGATGTGTTTTGAGTCTGGATTTTAAAGAGGGCTACTGGTTTGACACATTTGATCTCTTCTGATAGCCGGTTCCAGCGGGCTGCCTAATAGTTTCTCCTGGATTAGACTGAACGCTTGATATGCTAAACTGAGTTAAATTCATTCAGCATGTCTGCAGTATATGTAGGTCATTTAGACCATTGAGTGAATTATAAACAAGTAACAGTACATTAAAATCAATCCTTAATGTAACTGGCGGCCAGTGTAAGGATCTGAGGGCCACTGTAATGTGCTCAGATTTGTAGCCATTTGTAGTCTGAGATATTGCAAGGAATCGATTATTTTCATATACTATTAGAATTAGATTTTTTCAATCACAAATATTCTGTGTATAGCTATCTGAACAAGGCAAAATATTGTTTTATCCCAAAAGGCAAACATGTCTTGATCATGTTTCATATCAGACATGTTTCATATCAGACATTTTATATTTATAAATATATTTCTAAATATGTGGGAGTTCTAAATATATTTATTGTCTGATTTATTTTGTAAATATTTATATTGTATATACAGTGCTGTGAAAAAGTGTTGGCCCCCATCCTGATATCTAGTCATTTTGTATGTTTGTCACACTTTAATGTTTCAGATCAAACAAATTAAAATATTAGTCAAAGATAACCTGAGTAAACACAAAACTGTTCAAACAAAAATCCAAAACTACATGGCCCTGTGTGAGAAATTGTTTGCCCACTTAACCTAATAACTGGTTGGGCCACCCATAGCAGCAACTACTGCAATCAAAATTCATTGAGGCTGTTACAGCGCTGTGGAGGAATTTTGCTGCACTCATCCTTGCAGAATTGTTGTAATTCAGCCACATTGGACGGTTTTCGAGCATGAACCTCCTTTTTAAGGTCATGCCACAGCGTCTCAATAGGATTCAGAGCAGGACTTTGAGTAGGCCACTCCAAAGTTTTCATTTTGTTTTTCTTCAGCCCTTCAGAAATGGACTTGCTGGTGTGTTTTGAATCTTTGTCCTGTTGCAGAACCCAAGTTTGCTACAGCTTGAAGTCACAAACAGATGGCTGGACATTTTTTGGTAGACAGCAGAATTCATGTTTCCATTTATCACAGCAAGTCTTCTATGTCCTGATGCAGCAAAACAGACCCAGACCATCACACTACCACCCCCATAGATGTAATGCGACACACACCTTCCAAAAAGTTCAACTTTTGTCTCGTCAGTCCACAGAGTATTTTCCCAAAAGTCTTGTGGTTCATCATGATGTTTTCTGGTAAAACTGAGACAAGCCTTTATGTTCTTTTTGCTCTTTTTACTTTTTGTCTTGGACCTCTGCCATGCAGACCATTTTGCTCCGTATCTTTCTTATGGTGGAGTCATGAACATTGACCTTAACTGAGGCAAGTGAGGCCTGCAATTCTTTGGATGTTGTTTGTGGGGTCTTTTGTGACCTCTTGGATGAGTCATTGCTGCGCTCTTGGGGTAATTTTGGTTGGTCGGCCGGCCACTCCTGGGAAGGTTCTTCACTGTTCCATGTTTTGGACATTTGTGGATAATGGCTCTTACTGTGGTTCGCTGGAGTCCCAAAGCTTTAGAAATGGCTTTATAACCTTTTCCATACTGATGGATCTCAATTACTTTCCTTCTCATTTGTTTCTGAGTTTCTTTGGATCTCAGCATGTTGTCTAGCTTTTGAGGATCTTTTGGTCTACTTCACGTTGTCAGGCAGGTCCTATTTAAGTGATTTCTTGATTGCAGACAGGTGTGGCAGTAATCAGGCCTGAGTGCAGCTACAACTTAGGTGTGATAAACCACAGTTAAGTTTTACCAGGGGGCAAACACTTTCTCACACAAGGCCATGTAGTTTTAGATTTTGTTTTCCCTTAATAATAAAATCCTTCATTTAAAAACTGTGTTTTGTTTTTACTAATGTTATCTTTGACTAATATTTAAATTTGTTTGATGATCTGAAACATTAAAGTGTGACAAACATGCAAAAAGATTGGAAATCAGTAAGGGGCCAACACTTGTTCACAGCACTGTATATAAATAAGTCTAAACAGAAAAGAAAAATAGTGACCTGTCAGGTTTGCAGTCTGAAAATGGCTTTTCTGTAGAGATGCAACGGTTGACGTGGGTAGAGGGGGCACTTGATGCACTTGACGACCTGCCAGGATATGTGCCAGCATAGCCATGTTGTCTGTGGAATAAAGATTAAGCACTTTCTCTCATCATTCAAGACAATCAGCATGTGACTAATTGTGTTCCTGTTAAAAGAGGCTAATAGTCAAAAACAAATGTGGTACAGGATAATCAACTCGTACTTCAAATGGAATTCCGAGATTTGATTTTTGTTTGTAGATGTACTAAAGACATTCCTGCAACTTCAAGTTCTAACAAAATTGTGTCACGTCTCACATCCCAATGCACACGCGCAGACACAGAAGTCCTGCTTATCATACTTAAATCACTTCTTAGATAGAAATCCGTTTGCTTTTAAAGTTTTTAGCTAGGCTTTGAACGTTTACTACAAAACAAATGCTCAATACAAAGCCTCACAAAGAAAAAAAGGGCTTGGGAACACTAGGAGGATGAAAATCAAAAGAAATTTACCACAAAGAAAAAGAAAAACAGTTGCACCTGGAAAAGTAATCGATAGCATCTTAAAAGAAAAGATTTTAAGCAGCACAATGTTTAGAGCTTAAACTATATTTGTTATCCTCCAAGCTCATCAACTTTAAACATTTTGACTTAAAAGTTAACCTCTTCCTTTTACTACAAAAGTTTTATATATTGACTAGTCCCCCTAAGAAATAGCAAGTTTAAAAAAAAAAAAAAAAATGTGTATACGCTCTATACATACGCCTATCCATCTGGTAGTTTGACCCTGTAGGAGTTCTTACCTGCCAAAACTAGAAGTGGCTCTGGAAGTAAATGTTGAAGAGGGTGTGTGTAAGTGTCTAATATCTGAAAGACTATGCAGAAAACAGAACACGAGAAGAAAAGGTCAGGTTAAATTACATGCAATAAAGATGCATTAGTCAAAGGTTTACTGGTGTATAAAACCGGGGGAGAAGAAACGCAAAGCTTTTGCAGTATATGGCGCACAATGGAGGGAAAAGCAGCATAGAAGCAACAGAAAAAAGCGAGAGGTGAATCAAAAACAGGTAATTTGTTTAAAGGTCTCATTCGTCTAATATCAGTTTCGATATGAATTGTTTACAATTGGTTTTATTATTGATGTTTGTTGAATAGATTGGGTAAGCATGACACTTTGGCTTTAAAACACAGTAATTAACCAACTTTTAAAATGTTTCCAGCACATCAGGGCTTCTGTAACAATGATTCACTTCATTTGGCAATGTGACCGTGAACATAATGGGAAAAACATGCTAAAGCTGACCCACAAAGCATTCTCATTGTCAGATGTGTGTAGGTCTTATAGACACCATCAAGCTCATTTCCTTTTAGATATGGTTTCATTTATAGCTTTGTCCCAGCTTGAGAGTTGTACAATACAACAATAAAAGGCAAATGATTTGTAAATGTCAGAAAAGGTTAGTATTTGAGAGCAAAAAGTAGTTCAAAGTGGCCTTTTTACACTTATTTTATAATACAGATTGTGTGTTTGGGTGATCCCCAATGTGTGTTGGATAGGTGATAATACCTTCTGTTGAATTATTCTAGTAAAATAAAGATAAATATGTAGGGACGACCAAAGGAGCCAATGATGTCTTAAAGAGAAAACTAAAGATGATGATTAAAATGATGATGTGCTAACAGATGTAAAACCCTCGACTTTCACAAGACTTTTCTCAAATCTGGAAATTCTGTGAAAATGTACCTCTGATGGATATAATATATAGTTAATCGGTAAATACATAAATTAGAAATGTGTCATATATACTGTATTTAATTAGGTTTGTCTGAATACTGATGTCTGATCTGAACCAGCAGATCAAACATCAGTATTCAGACAAACCTAATTAAATATATAAATTTACAATTTAAATTTATAAGTTATGTATTCACTAATTAACTGAACTGAGAGCTTCATATTAGCATTAACATATAATATATTATATTTGCCAAACTCTGAGGCGGTTTACGCTGTGAGCAGAGAGGGTTTGGTACATAATTTGGTTCCGCACTACCTGTAGTCTTGGCCCCTCTGGCTTTGTGGGGTTCCAGAAAGCACGTTGTCCGAGTCTGAAGGGCAAGACGAGAAAAGGAGGGAGGATGGGAGAGGAAGGGGCATTTGATGTTCCTCACTAGGGGATGAGGAGGCAGAAGAGGTGACAGATGAACCCTGGGAGGGCACAGCGCCCAGAGACCTGACGGAGGCCCAAGAAGACAAACCACAAGGGACAGAATCTGGAGTTACAGGCGCTGAGGACACCGGCGCTCTGCAGATGACCTTGGTCCCAGAACAGCCCCGGGTGCGCTCCTGTGCCTCTGAATCAGCAGTGCTGGGGATGAGGTTGACCATGCATTTAAAGGGCAAACACAAGCTAGAAGCCTCCTCTTTCGCTACAGTTGGCGCCATCCAGCTATAAGATGACAAAACAGCTCAGCAGAGGGTTGTGAAAAGGATGTGCACCATGATAAATTGTGTTAGGGCAATCACTTGATGTTAGTGAGCCTAATAGCCCAGGAGCACAATTATACATTCTAGCTGCCATTTCTAAAAGCACTCAACTCTAACAATCTGTTCCTGAATACCTGGCAGATCCCTGAACAGAGAGTTCTGCTTTGTGTGGTTCCGCAGCTTCCACCTCTTCCTCCTCTCTGTAGTGAAAAGGAGGAATTGAGGGATGGATGGAGGTATAAAAGACAACAGAAAAGTATGAAGAGAAAAGAGAAGAAATGTTGCACATAGATAACGTGACAGCAGACGTTACAAAATGCACTGACATCAGACAAAACAAAGAGAACGGTGGCACAAACAAGAGAGACACAACATTTGGTTAATTTGAAAGTACGCAAACAGGTCAAAACACTCAGCACAAGGTCACAATAACACTTAGAGATGCCAGCATGGCTTCCATAAAATAAAGTTCATTTTAATTTAACCTCATCCACAAGTGACACAATGGAGTTTTGTGTATCCAATCAGGAACATGCAAGGAGGCGGTCAGTTTTTCAATCAACTTATTCTTGCAAAGACTACACAAAAATTTATAACAGGAAGTAAGGAACATTCTCGAATAGGTAGAAATGTTACAGTGATGTTATTAATATAAAGCTAGATTGTGCATTTTGGGTTCTGCAAATGACTTGCATCTAAATGTTTAGCTTGTTGAACTGGGATGTAGACAAATAATCATTGATAAAGCACCTTAGAGACATAAGAGAATCAGTTTTATCAGCTTGACAAAAACCCAGTAATTTTATAGCCTTGCGTAAATGACCATAGTCCACATAACTTACAGTAGCCACATCAGATACAACACCATCAATAGATAGAAAAGCTTTAAAGCCCTGTAAACATTTAATGGAATGCCATCATGATGTAATGGAAATAATAGATGCAACGGAAATAATGAAATAAAAAGGCAAATAGCGCATTTGTTAACAGCCATTTCATCTGAGTAACCAATAGTATCCAAGTTAAAACCACAATCATTCTGCTTTCCTTTTAGCAGCACAATTATTCTGCTTTCCACTTAATTAGAAGTGACAGATAAAACTCGAAATCTACCAATAATACACCTTCTGTTGATTTAGCTTTATTCTAGAGGCACTGACAGAGTGAAGCGCTACTCAGGAAGGAGTCCTAGAGCATGCTGCTGTAAGGTTTGCTTTCTTTCTCAATAGGCTGTAATTAATTACTAAAATGGAAAACATAGCACTTCAAAGGTCTGTCCAATTTCCTGTGGTTGACCAAGTAATAAACCTCAGGATTGGATGTCTAACTAAACTGAATTTAACTATTTGCCAACAGCACTGGGGTTAAAAAAAGATCCATCAGTGATTAGTTATGAGGCAAGTTGTCTGTCAAATGAAGGGGAAAAAGAGGTGGCAATTTATAAAAGAAATGTGTTTAGATTCAAGTGGCTTGCAGTGTAAATCTGAAGTTCTTTTTAAGAACAATATATGACATACTATAATATTAGCAGCTGGCACATTTTGATCATTGGCTCACACTTTGATACATTCCTCAGATTCTGGATCTAGAGGATGTCTTACATAATAATCAAGGGTGTACTGCTACCATTTTTAACGACAGAGTACATGTACTGTTATATTTTTCAGATTTTTGCATATACCAACATATATATAGAAAAAGACAAACAATTCTTACAATCCCAAAAGAAAACAAAAACAAAAAAATAAATGTATATATATATATTTATTTTTTTGTTTTTGTTTTCTTTTGGGATTGTAAGAATTGTTTGTCTTTTTCTCATGTTTTGCAAATGTTTTAATTTACGTTCTTTTATCTGAATGCTATTATAAGCACTATTTTTCTATCTTAATATTTTTGAGGAACAAATTTGCAGTTTGCCCGGCATGGGTTTTCATCTGTAATTTTCCACACCGCTGGCCCTGATATTATCTTGCTACTTTTGGAGTGTTCCAGTGTGCACTGGAAGTTCTGTCTATGACGTTACATAAAAGAGAGTTTGGAGTATGAGTATGAGGACATGTGATCAGCATCGGTATCAGTATATCTCTAATTTAGGGAGAACTGACAGCTTCATATTAGCATTACCATATAATATAACACGGGGGTATGGATTTTCTTCAGCCTGCCATTACAGTTCCAAAAGCATATTAGCAATACAAAAATGTCATAAAAGTGAGCTATGGTACTAAATTGAGCTGACACTGAGAAACAAGCTTGAAAAATCCACATGGTGCATATCTTAATATTTCAGACTTCCTGCTTGCATTTTGTCATGGTTTCCTACCGGTTCCTTAATGTGTGTCTGATTAATTGAATTGTCACCCTGCAGCAACAGAAGCACTTCGTCTTTTTCTAGGAGTCGTATTAAATTCCAGATTTCTATCCGGATTTTGCTAACTCCCTTGTCAATGGCAACGTGATAAAACACCGGTTTTAAACGTGCTTCCGTTTTTAAAGTCAAGCATTTGGAAGCATTTTCAGTGCTTTTTTAACAGCTCCCTTTAAAAGTTGTTGGAGGAGATGAGAGACGTCCTACATAGTTAAATTCTGTAATTAAACCGCTAATTAGCGTATTACCGATGTTGTGATGTTACAGTCATTTGAACGACAAAACAATGAAATGATGAAAACTTTTGCAAGACTTTCTCACCTCTCAGTGACGTCCTCAATTCTTTGACCGTTAAAAGGTAGAAAGTTGGGATTGTGGCTGTGACACGGAGAGGCAGGTGCAGACGCATGACCTTTCCCATTCTGCAAAGAATGTCTTCGGCTGCGTCTGCGCTCCAGTCCCCGTCTTTCTAGAGTGCCTCCTACACTGGCGCGACGTCTGTCCTTACGGCCAATTGACGGCACAGACGACTCATTGTCACCATCCTCATGACGAAGATTAATCTAAATGATAAAGAGAGTAAATAAGGTCTTGAAGTGTAAGTCTCTTGCAACACAATTATAGATATCTGAAAGATGGACTTTCTTTAGCTAACCTCGTATATGTTGAATTGTTCAAGTAAGTCAAGGTCAGTGCCCTTTCTGCTGAGGTGCCTCTGTGCAATGGCTTCAATACCCTGCTCCTCCAGAAAGTCCACCACATCATAAAACGAGTCTTGGTCTGCAAGGCCTGCAAGAGTCTGTTACAAAAAGACATTTTCTTTACAGTGGACAGCAAATAATGTGCAAAATGTCACAACAAAAGGTCTTATCCCCATTCAGAGCAGACAGAACTCCCAAACTTACCTTGTTAATGAGGGTCATAGCATAAACCAACAACTCAGTGTCCACACCATCCTTCTCATCTAAGATTTCCATGGCGTTGAACCATGGCTTACAACCTGTAGACAGATTTATATCAGAGGTGCTAAGGCTAAGCCCACACTGATGACTGTACATGCCGAAACCATTCGGCTGGACAAATACGGGCAAGAATGACTGATTTTAATGAAGATTTTATTACAAAGAATTCATGTTTATTGCTTACCCAACTGCTTACTTTTTAATTATTATCTTTCTCAAACGTGTGTGTGTGTGTGTGTGTGTGTGTGTGTGTGTGTGTGTGTGTGTGTGTGTGTGTTTGTTACCTCGTGTATTGTCGATAGCATTGACAGCTTGGATGAGTAGTGCAGTATTGGCTTCTGTGTATTCCACAAACACTAGCAGGAGCTTCAGAGTTGTCTTAACCACCAGACGAAACTACACACACACACACACACACACACACACACACACACACACACACACACACACACACACACACACACACACA
>JAOTRA010000035.1:13339131-13355520 GCA_026260255.1 Pseudolaguvia tuberculata | reverse complement strand
TATATATATATATGTGTGTGTGTGTGTGCATATTTGTGTGTGCATATGTGTATTGGAATGTCTTTAAATCCTAGGAATAGGAAACGAATATTTGACAGTTCAGTTGTGACCCCATGTGCTTCCCTTGGGGCCCCATTAGGAAATATAGATTTTTAGTTTAAAAGGTCTGAAAATAATGTTAAGTATTAATGTTAGATAGTAATAATTATAATAATATTAGTTGTTTACATGTCAGTCGAGAACAACCTTGTGTGCACGTATGTTTTGTGTGTACAAGTGACACAAATCGTTAACTTCTCATACAACTCACTAAAAATTATAAAATCATGGACTTTGCAAACAAAACAAATTCCATTACACTATACATACGCCTTAGTGCACAATAATAAAATATAATAACTGCTTTAAACAAAGCGTTTTAAACCGAAATTGCGTAGCCTCTTTTTCAGCTCCAACTAACAGCTAGGCCTTGTGCTACCTTATGACCTTGCACAACCATTACTGTAGCAAACAGAGCATCAAATTACTCACCTATGCAGGCATGGACTCTTACTGAGAGTTGTGTTCGTAGAATTATACTGTGCTTTTTGCCTCTCCTGAAAAAAAAATCAGAAAAAGTAATTACACCAAAAAATGCAAATACAAAACAAACAAATATTTTTCAACTTTACTTTACATTTAAACTCATAAACTGTCTTCACTTTTGGGACAGGAGAACAAAACAAAATCTCTTTTCAACCTATACAGTATTCCATAGATTAGTAAAGTCTGAATGACAAATTATGATGAAGTATCCTGCACTCTTGCGACTCTTTTATCTCTAGCACTTGTTTCCTAATTATGGTTGTTATGTCCTGATTTATTTGATTCACTAACATTTTTGCAGCATTATAATTCATTACGGTATTAGCTTCATGCTGCTTCTTTATTAGATTTACATGCATTATGCACATTTATATCCTTCACCTAGTATTGATGGTTGATTAATAATTATTATTTTTTTCTTTAAATTAACAGATAAGAAAAAAAAGATCACAATTACACCGTTCTGTGCAAGTTTTTACAATTTTACAATATTTTAAATAAATAATTTTACAATAACACCTCTGTCTACTTCAGGATACCTGATTCCTTTTGTTATGGCTGCTCTAATTATAGGGTCAGGTCTGGCTGAGCTTCTCGTCTTAGGGGAACATACCCATGTGTGGGCTTTAGTGTCAAATTCATGACCTTATGACAGCCTAGACCGTGCTGATTTCCCAGGACTTCTTTATAGCTGCTAAAAGAGGATTAGAAGGAAACTGGGAGGACTCCCTAGACTACTAGAAAATGCTTTGACACTTTGTGGAAACTAATCTATATATACAGAAAAATCATTCAATCAAAATTTCATTAAAATATAGCAAATATACCACACAGATTTAAACAGTCATATTTTACTACCACTATACTGAGTTTATTGTATTTTGGAATAAATTAAATTCGATATGGAAATAAAATGATGATAAAGCAAACAAAGAAGCTGTAATATAAGCACAGACAAACGGAACAGGATACTATGAATCATTAATATATGTATATTAACCTACAGTACATTTAGCTTTGATGCTTACGTTTTACAAATGATCAGACCAACAGGCTCATATTAAATTGATAAATGAAACTGGTGGTACACCACAGTCCAACATTGTTCCAGAAGTTGTATTGCTCAATTTTAAAAATTTCAGGGTTTATCATTATTTTACATCAATATACAGACAGGCAGATAGACCAAAAAGCAACTCAAAGCAAGCAGGAAAAAAAAATGCTTTATAAACTTGCAAATAAGAAAACAAGGCTCAGGCTTGTGCAATTCAATAAGCCCAGGTCTTATATGTTAGGGTATGTTACAAAGGTTTTAACTAAAGCAACATGGCAACAGTGTGCAATTTAATCCCTGTGCAGTTGCAGCTAATCAGTAATCAGATCTATTTGATAATGAACTTTTCCCATGCTTGCAATATTATCCCAGCTGCTAACCAAAAGTTGCACAGTCACTATTAAAGAAAAAGGTTTTTTTAGCATATGCATGAAACACCTCAATTGAAATTGATTATAGTGGGATGTTTAGAGCAAGGCATTGAGGATTATGACTTGTATCTCTACAGCCAGGTAACTGAGGGGTTAGAATAAAGCATTCTTGGTTTGCATTAACAACTATCATTGGTTCATACTTAAAAAATCTTCCATCTGCATGGAAGAGATAGTTAGTAAAGTGTAATAAACGCTGCCTGATCTGAGGTTCCTTTCTTGTGGTTTAGCTGGACTGACAGTTCATTCCTTTGCAATATGATTCAGGAAATTTCCATTCTTTTAACACATGATTGTGTGGGTCAAATAACCCAGACATGTATATTCAATTCTGTGCAACCCAATCACTTATCTGACCTGAAATATATTTATGTCAAGGACGGGAAGAGTGCATTGTTTTGAGGAGAACAAGATTTGTCCTTTTCATCCTTATCGTTTGAAGAAGCTTTCTACTTGAACTATCAGTAAACTAAAAAGTATTTTATGGAGATTTTATCAATAAGGAAATGAAGCCATGTTAGACACAAACAAGTTACAGTCACAGTTAAGCATTTGGCAGACGTACTTATCCAGAGCGACTTACAACTGAGCAATTGTGGGTTAAGGGTCTTGCTCAGGGACCCACAGTGGTGGCTTTGTGGTGCTGGGAATCGAACCCTGGTCTTTCGGGTGTTATTCAAACACCTTAACCACCAAGCCAAGACTTCCCATCAACAAGTATTACCTTTACTGCATAAACACAAAGATCATTATATGACCAATAGAGCAGCAACTTCTTGCCCTCGTGATAGCCGCACACTTACTTTTTATTTATACTTGTAAACCTTTCTGGCTTCATACAGGCCCCATGCAGTCTCTCCTGGTGTGTGTGTGGAGATTTGCCAGACAGCCTCTCTGTGCTGCCTGGGGTTTTTTATGTATTATCCTCAAGTTTATAGATTTATATCAAATATATGTATATAAACCAAAAGTACATTTAAATGTAAAACTTTTAATACTATAGATTTCCATCTTTTGGCGCAGGTTTGATGTTTTTATAGATTAAAATCCCCTGATACTGTATAGGTCTCTAGTTTATTGCTACGTTCACAAGACACGTTAGAGTAGATTGTTCTAGACCCCCACTGCCTGTGCTGGTCTAATAAAGTGACTTATTGATCATATACCATACTCATGCTTTGAATGGCCAAAACTGCTGCATCATGGTTTTTTTCCTCTTACGGCTAATACTATAGAAATCTGGTTCTCGCTTATTCCATTCCATTTATCATAACACTTTTTTTAATACTGTATATATGTAGCTAAATACAGACCATTATGCTACATTATATATTTTCAGTAATATTTCATGCAAACTATACATGAAACGTGAGTGACACTCACTCACTCACTCACTCACTCACTCACTCACTCACTCACTCACTCACTCACTCACTCACTCACTCACTCAAGCTTCTTACCCACTTATTCCCGAATTCGGAGTGATGGGGGTCTGCTGCGCCTATCCCAGCACACAGAGGACAAGAGGCGGGGGTACACACTGGATGGGTGCCAATCTCAGGGCAACACATAGACAACCATCCACACACATTCACTCCTATGGACAATTTAGATATAAAAGACATAAAAAAGAAAGATCCCTGGCCCGGGATTCGAACCCGGGACCTTCTTGTTGTGAGGCGACCGTGCTATCCACTACGCCACCGTGTCACCCACTTTACATTCTCATTCTGTTTATTTTTATATTCCAGGACCTACTGATACCCCTAATCACATTTGTGTTAATACCAAGCTAGAATGACACTTTAGGGAAACACAGTATAATTCACATTTAATAACGTATATGTAATGTGTAATAATCACTTTTCAGTTCAAGTTAAAGAAAATAGCATCTTGAAAAAATGTGCATAGTAATAATGTATTCTGTATAACAATTTTTCTATATAGCTTTTTTGTAGTTTGAAAAAGGCAAAAAAAAAATGATACATTACTCCTGCACTACTATACGTTTTGATCTACCCCTCTAGCAATGTATTCCACAAAAATATTCAAAGCTTTCCCATTAAAAGAACTAGGCATCTCTCCAGGACCAGAGGCTAACCAACCTGAAGACAGCTACTCCAGTAAACCAGCCAGGAAAAAGGAATAATTTGAGAGGGAAGAAAATGAAGGAAGAATAGGAAGATACTGATATTATTCATTAATTTTAAGAGTTTTATCTCATGAGACAAGACAGAGTGATTTTCTGGAATGTGCTGAAGATTTGCCAATGTAGGGTCATAATGATGCAGAATTAAGGATGGGGCCCTTAGTCACGAATTGCCTCTATGACACTAATCCACAATGACAGGCTATTTTTTATTTCTGAAAATATCTACACATAACTTTTAAACATAAGCAAAGCAACCTGCAATTTGTATCTGTTAGCTTTTTTAAGAAAAAGCCTGGGGATTTTTATAAAAATTGTGAAACATTGCCTTAAAGACCTTGACTGCAGAAATGCTGAAAATACAGCCTAATACAGCAACAAACCGCATGAGATTGCAATTGGAAGACTGAAAAGGTCAAAGTGGTCTGATTTAAATGCGTAGTTCATCATATTTTAGACCCAGTAATCATAGAACACAACAGTAGTAAATGGTGAGGGCTGCAAACTTGAGCTTATCCAGGCTATAAAAGCACTGTGTGCTGAATTACCCTGTTATTAACAGTAATGTAGTTCTTCTCTCTATTCTACAGCTCACTCAGACACTCTGCATGGGTCTAGCAGAAATTAGAGCGAGAAACAGAAGAGTTGGCACTGCCCTGTCTCTGTTAAAGGCATGCATATAGAGGTGGTTGAACAAAAACTTCCATTTACTCTCTATGGCTTTGGTCTTCAACATTGAGGCTGGTCCAGGATAAACACAAAAGCAATAGAAAGCGTCAGCTTCTGCGTTTACATAAATATATCTTTGAAAACCTGCGGTCTTGTTGAAAAATGGGCTCACATGCCAACAGCGAGTATGACATTGATAGTGGTGGACCAATCCTGGGGGCTCAGTGGTTAGAAAAGTTAAGCGGGAGCATCCAGTAAAATGCATTTTCACTGTCCAGTGTCTGTAACCTATTTAGAAAAAATAAGTACATTAGACAGCTATTTAAAAACTCATTTAAAGTTTAGAAACATCATCCATTTATGGAGTTTATTAACTGCTATAATTTTGTCCAAATTATGCCTGTAGGCATGACATCATCATTTGCTGCCATCCAAGATGTGTGTCGAAGGAAAAAAAATACTGCAGAAGGATGCGCAGGGACCAATTCCAGTTTTCTGATAGCTTTTGCAGAAAGCTTTCATAATATCTCGAGCGAGTAGTGTACAAGTGTGTTTTAGCAGTCGAGTTAGACTTGATGTAAGCCACAAGTCAGGTATGCAGACAAAACCGAAGTTTCTCCTATTGTTTTATCAGAAACATTGAGTAACAGTTTTACTGAACTATGAATCTTTTGGTGATTTCAATTCCATTTTATTTTGGTATGATGAGCATTCAGACTAAAAAATAAGTCCATTTCCTGCTTCCAAAACACTTTTCTCCTGGTAGAGCGGCATGGTAGTGGGCAGTGGTAGCTCAACGGTTAAGGTGCAGGAAGACCTGGATTCAAGCCCCACCTCTTTTTTCTTTTTCTTGGCTCCCTGAGAAAGACCGTTAACTCTTCCTGCTCCAGGGGTGCTGTACAATAGCTGATCCTGCGCTTTGACCCCCAACTTACTAAGATAGGATGTGCGAAAATCAAGAATTTTCCTTATTGGATCAATAAAGTATATATAAAAAAATAAATAAAAAATATTATGTTTCCTATAAAAGGTCAAAGTCAAATTTTCTTATTGTGCTGTTACCAAGGTTTTTTCAACCCATTACTTAATTTGTCTGCAACTAAATGTGGATCTTTTTTATTAAAAGTCATAAAAGAAAGTAACTTTTTGTGGTTAGTATATTTAAAGTGATTTTATTTGAATTATTAAATTTGAATATGTTTTCAATAAGGGGAGGCGCGGTGGCTTAGTGGGTAGCATAGTCGCCTCACAACAAGAAGGTCCGGGTGCTCCGTACAGTCCAGAAACATGCAGTCAATTGGTGACTCTAAATTGTCCATAGGAGTGAATGTGTGTGAGTGGTTGTTCGTCTGTATCCCAGCGATGGACTGGCGACCCATCTAGGGTGTATGCCCGCCTCTCGCCCCTTGTGATCTGGGATAGGCACCAGCAGACTCCTGTGACCCAGAATTAGGGAATAAGTGGGTAAAAAGATGAATGAATGAATGAATGAATGAATGAATGAATGAATGAATGAATGTTTTGAATAAGACATTAGAAAGAGTTTCTGTTATTTTTCTAACTTTCTGAATTGCCAACTGTATCAACAATTATAGAATCAAATTTAAAATAGTCACATGATTACTCCAGTCACTTGACATGAACCAGATCATGATCATTCCTAATAGAATGGAATTAAGAGGCGGAAATGAACACATACCGTTGTGCCTGGAGATTACAAAATTTTGCTGAAAAACAATGATCACATTGTCATGACCCCTGTCCCAGGGTCCATGTCAAACTCAGAGCTTCACATACAATCAGAGATCTGATTACCGTACTGCCACGGCTCACAGATCAGACCGAAACTCTTGAGTGATTTATTACACAGCGGAGAATTCAAATACCTCATGTTTAACATCTACCATAATATTAAACTCGATGTAATAACGTGTAAAACCAAACTCTGGTTTTATATGGATGTTTTCCAAGGAAACTTTTTCATGAATAATTGATACAATGCTGGGATGTCAGGAATGTTATTTAACAGTATGGAACTTATTATGGGGATTAACTTGTAATAAGAAGGCTTTTCCGTATATTAACATGTAATTCTGTAGACACTGATGTATAGTCTAATGAATTCTTCAATGCTTAAATACACTTCCTTTTAGAATAAAATGCACACTTCTGGAAACACTTTGCTGGATGATTATCACGGCTGAATGATTAATCGAAACTTTAAACAGGAATGCAAAATACTATAACATATTTTTCCCCAAACGTATGTTACGAATTATAAGATATACTATAGATAAATCGGTCAAAACAAAACAGTGCTTTACCCTCCATCCTCTTGGAAGCCTTCCAACTCATCCTTCTGCTCTGCCAAACTCGAATCCAGATCCAGGTAGCTTCCATTATGAGATAGCTGCAGAGCACAGTCATCAAGCTGCAGGAAGGAAAAATGCACATTCAAGAAGGTTATTCTCAAGCTATTTTCGGAACAAGAGCTCAGTCAAATACATACTTTTGTAGAAGGACAAAAAATATTCTAGAGATTAAAAACATTTATAGCTTTCAAGACTACATTAGTTCTTGGAAGATGATCCATAAACATTTGCCCATATAGATCATTTTATTAGTGTTTTATGCATTTGATGAACAGGCAAGCATTTAGTCTTGTATCACAAACATTGGGAGCATATGCTGAATCATATGTTATTAGTTAATTAATTAATGGATCTTCTAACCCGCTTATTCCCTAATTCGAGGTCATAGGGGTCTGCTGGAGCCTATTCCAGCGCACATAGAGCAAGAGACAAGGGTACACCCTAGAAAGGATGCCAGTCCATTGCAGGGCTTCACATATATGAACAACCACACCCATGCAAACTCAAGGAGAAAATGCAAACTCAATTCCCTTTCCTGGGAATTGAACCCAGGACCTTGTTGTTGTGAGGCGACCGGGTACATTAGGTTGATTGGTAATTCTAAATTACATATAGTAAGAGTGTGTTGTTCGTCTATGTGTGGTCCTATGACTACCTTTCCAGGGTGTATCACTGTCTCTCACTCTTTGTGTGAGGATAAGCTCCAAAGACTCCCGTGACCCCAATTAGGGAATAAGGGGGTTAGAAGATAAATGAATGAATGAATGAATGAATGAAAGCTCTTGATAGAGGAATTACTTTATTCAAGTATTTATTTATACAATGATGTTGTATTTATACAATTCAGCTGTCTTGCTTAAAACTAGGTAGAATTTGAATAAGTATATTTATAATTTTTTATCAATAAATGTTGTGGGTCTTTTATATAGCATAAAATAATTATTAATTGTGGATGTTTATAACTTTTATTTATAATGATTGCTTGTATCACAAATACTCTCATTATCTATCATTGTACCCAATGTTCAAATTAACTGATTCATAACTTGCAAAGATTGGGTTGTAAGATGTCACACTGGGTTTGCTCTCATAATATCTGCCTTTAAGCTTTACCGGGCCCCTGCTGGAGACAGGCTTTGTTTGTTGACACTCAATTACGGCTCAGTAAAAGGATTTGAAAAATCCCAGGGGACTTGAACTGGTCTTCAGTGTGATCTGTCAATCAACAAGTCATTGAGGTCAGCCCTAATTTTAAGAATGCTAATTATACATACACATACACAGTGCAAACCCAACCTCCCCTGACTTGAACAAACCCGGTGGTTGTGTGAACAAAGCCCAGTAGCTGAGACAGGTATGTATGGGTATGGTATCTTTGATGTGCCTTTAATATTTGAGCTAACATGTGTAGAATAGCTTCAAGGTCATCTCTCAAAAGGTCCAGCTTCAGTAGTTTTAATTTCTGGGCTGTCGAGCTTAAAAACATGTGGAAGGCTTTGCATTTATTATAAAATAATGTTATTTACAGTCTAGGTGACTTTAAGTGACCTTTTAATCAGACAATGGACTGTTTAGATGTAAGGAAATAAAAAGTGCCGTTTGGGGCGTCTCTCATAGTGCAAACCCATTCTGGATCAATTTCCATTATAATATCTCTAACAATAAATGACAAAAAGATTTCTAATAAAGATATCCATGACTGTGTTCAGGCTTGTGTAAGAGCATAGTTCACTTTGTGTCTGTCCATGGGACACTAATGTAAATTGTCTTAAAGAACAGAATGTGAGCTACATGGTAATAGGATTAACCAGGCATATTCTTCAGAGCACTGGCCAAACTGTCACTCCTAAACAAATCAGTGTCAGAACAGAGTGCCCCAAAAAGCCAAAAGCTAGTTTTATATTTCTCCATGTATACATTTTAGCCATAAAGTCCCTTTTTATGGTGGGGCAGAACACAAAAAAATCATAACTTAACACAGTTCACAACAAAACAAAATCAAGCATACACACAACAGAATCAATCCCGAAACACAAGAAAATCAAGCTAAGACATCAGAATCAAGCCTCAACATAACATAATCAACCTGAAACACAACAAAAACAAGACAAAACACAACAGAACGTATCATCATAACAAAATATGTTAAAAAAACAAACAAAAAACATAAGTACATGTTGAAATCAATGTAAAGTTCAAGCAGTAAAAATTTTATATAAAAATATGTTTGGTGCACCTCTTAGGCTTGTCATTGCAGGAAATTGTCATTATGGACCCGCAGCCCCTATTGGTTCAGAACATTTCTGTTGTTAAACACGTGGCTTGTTTCCATTGTGTTTCAGTTTGATTCTGTCAAATATTGTTGTTGTGTTGTGCACTTCTGTACATTTTATCCTCCTCAGAGCATAAAAATATTATTAGTTTATTAGTTTATGCTTACTATAGCAACAATGTTGTACAATAGGTACAACCAGGGTGCGACCCCCCCCCCAGTTTAAATATCCCTAACAATCAAATATTCAGCTATGTTAGCGCCAAACAATAATAAAACCTGTCAAAAAGTTGACAGATCACTTTAATATTCTTTAAATTCTATATGTTTAGAAAAAAGCACATTCTAGTGAGAAAATGGCTTTTTATAGTTATAGTTTATAGTCTTGCAGACATTCCAAAACATTAAATGTAATAATAATAATAATAATAATAATAATAATAATAATAATAATAATAATAATAAAAGTATAATATCATGCTTTACTTAGCACAGAAAATCAAATGCTTGCTTAATTGCTGTGGCATTAATGGATGTCGCAGCATAGTGATGATGGGCTGCATTATGGCAACATATTGATCCACCCCCACTCCCCAATAACCTCAAACTTTGTTGTATTCATGCATTGTATTTAGTTCAGTGCAGGTCAGGTGACAAACTGCACACAGAGTGTTAAAAGTTGTCAGGTGTTAGGTTTCTGTTTGAATGAAAAATATTTTGGCCACTTATGTCATTAAAACACACAAATGTAAGACAAGCCCTAACCTCAATAGCTCTCTGATGTGGTTCAGCATCCTGCTGCAGAAATTATAGTAAGTTAATTAAAAGCAGAGTAGAGAGAGTATGCTAACTGGTAAAGCCATTAAACCACTTTCATCCCTTTAGACTATGTGCGAGTAGTAGGTGGTGCTGAGACTCTGAGGATGACAGTGGTTTACTCCTAAATCAGCGCCTCAAAGCTCCTGTTCGTCATAGCTGTAACAGACATCGAATCGAACAAATGAATGTTCTGGTCATCAGGCAAAAACTGTGTCTAAAACACAGACTTCTGACCAAATTACAGTACAGATGCTGAAAGAAGAGGAAATCCAGACATGCAAGCTGGAGTTAGTCCGACTATATTTAAACACCCATGAACAGGCATGCTTAAAAGAGGTGGGGATAAGGGTGTGGCATGGTAATGAACATTTAAAATGAAGAAGCAAATACATAGACAAGCAGTAATCTTATTTACCCATCATTCAGCTCAGTGTTCTTTGCAGACCTGCTCACATAATACCTATTTTTAGTATACATTTAATACTTAGTTTTAGGTATAATACGTATTATAATTAACATCAGTTTACAATTAACACCAGCTAAAGAATATTTAACACGTGTGTTAATAGCGTTAACAAATAATGAAGCACTGTTATATGTGTTACTCATCATATGAGGCTCTCACATTAGGTCCTTAGACTGAAGTGTTGCAAAGTTTTTTCCTGCCAAGACACCCAAGCTTGTATTTACAACTTCATCAAAAAAACCACTGGCTGCTTCCTCATGGCTTGGCAAAATAATTTAGTGGGGAAAAAACCCAGCCACCTAAACTTTTTTTCTTTTTTTCCTTCCTGGAGAATCCAGCTGTGCTTTATGGGTCACTGTCTGACCCAAATATGTAAAATATTACCTTACACAGGTAGTTTAGATTACCTAACAATCCTAAAATGAACAATGAAAAGTGATAAGCATCGGCCTGCGCGTTGCTCAACTGCCACAACTGAGGTTTAGCTCTGCTTGATTAGTCAGAACATTATCAGAACATTCATTCATTCATTTTCTAACACAACTATTCCTTAACTCTTGGAGCCTATTCCAACGCATATAAAACGAGGGTACACCCTGGACAGGTCGTCAGTTCATCGCAGGGCCACACGTAGACAAACAACCACACAAAATCACTTTTATGGGCAATTTGAAGCCATCAATCAACCTAATGTACATGATTTTGGAGTGTGGGAGGAAACCCGTGACTTTCATATTGTGAGGAGACCGTGCTAACCACTACACCACCATGGCACCCATTATCTGAACAATAGGGTCAATTATAAGAAATGTGCAAGCAAAAAAAAGTCTCAACCGAACGAGTGACAGTATGACTAAAAGCAGGACCTGTATTTTATGCTACTTCTATTTGTTTAAACTAATGTTGTTTATCAAATAGATTAAACTACTAGGGATTTAATATTAACACTTACACCTTACATATTTTAAATAAGATGCTCTTGAAAGAGTTTGAAGTAAAGGTTGCCATAGAAATCTAAGAAAATCGACAAAAAGTGCAGCAATAGAATAAGTTAATCGACATAGAATCTTTGAGAATATGCAGTTCTAGACCAGAGTTGGATGGTTTACACTGCTACAGACAAATAGAGCAGTGAATGTAATGGATATGGTAGCACCTGTGTTTACAGAGGCGATGCTGTGTCCCCACCCAGATTGTGACCTCGTCACTTTGTGGCTAAAGGATTGAAGCTGAGGGCCAGACCTGGCCTTTTCCCTCCAACCACAGAGCAGAGCCTGAGACCGGGAGTCACTAAAAATAAAAAAGCTTACTGGGAACCAAGACTACCCTCCAAATCCACATGCTCAATCTCATCCTCAATTTAATCTCTAAACAGTGGTTTTGCAAACATCAAGGCAAATATAAACCACGGCATGTATTTGAAAGTACACTATATCATTTCTTTTTTTTTTCAATTTGGGACCTAAAATGGTGAAATTTCATATTTGTTACTGAAAAAATTTCTTAGTCCACGCGTTACTTTAACGCTACACTGTAAACGTCAGGCTCTTCTTTGTTAATGATCAGCTGTTGGATTCAGAGCAAACATCTGCAGACTCCCAAGCCGTGCCCACAAATATATAATTATTATTTGCATGTTCGCAGAAATATTAAAGAGGGCCTCTACCATCAAAAGCAGAAGGATAGTTTTTAATTAGTCCAACTCAGACATAGCCATCTTGTGAGCACGCTGGCACAAAAACCAAGCTCCATCTTTTGTCTGCTGTCTATAATAGAGCCTGTGGTGTCCATCCAAACATGAAGTTATCCACAATTAGCAATCTCATTAAAATGCACAAGTGCTGTTGAAAGGACCACAAGAGCAATCTTGTGTCCCTTAAACAGACATGCTACAAAGAGGACTGTGCATGAAGCACTGAAAGCTCTTGGTGAGGATAGTTTCTTTTTCTGCAGACAGTGGTAAAAAATGTCAAAAAATGCCGCAAAGCTGCAAACCCTCAACTCTGCATAACAATGTCTAAGGCTAATCCAGACTGCAGCCACAGACATGAAGGCCTAGACTATATTTTACAGCATTTAACATAACTTCTCATTACTGCACTCTGTAATTTCGGCAAAATTCATGTGCAGACAGAAGAGCCTTCCTGAAAAAAGTAAAAAGTCTCAGCGAAAGACTGTATTCAATAATAGAGTATGTGTGCATGAGTGTTAAATATAACACGTGGAAAAATATTATACACCACTGTGCTGAAAAAGACAGTTATTGTTAACCTGATAATAGTAATTATCTGATTATGCTTGGCCAAATATAGGGGGTTTCTGTAACCGCTTTCCGTTTAACAAGCTAATTAATGTTACTCCTAGACCCTGTCAGTTCATTAACTGACTGAAACAGTTCCGCAACCCACAATACATACAGTATAAGTGAGTTTATGGACTTTCTTTTCATTTTATATTAACATAGTGCAAGCACTGTGCGATAATGTCTCTATATGCAAATTATCTGCACTGAAAAGTTGTTTCCTTTACACCTTGAATAAAGTCGTTCTTTTGTTCTGCCTTCCTTTTTTTACACACATGTAAAGCTTTTGCATACAATAAACCATCATGATTTGAATGTATCACTGGAAGAGCGGGCTATTTTATAAAGCACCTCTCATTTTACACGGTATTCTTTGGCGCATGCTATATAAGATGTACTTTGATGCTAAAACACACAATGAACATTCATCTACGACAAGGTAAAAATATACATCCTAAAGTCATGTGTGATGCTATTGAGATGTTCAGTGTCAGCAATAGCATTGAAGAGTTAAGACTATTCTTAACTCATGTATCATCTAACCATTCTCTCTGAATTTTGTTTGACAACAAACCTAAATGGCAACCGTAGATTGTCAGATCAACAAGGCCAACTGGTTCACTGACAAGCAGACGTTAAACACTTGGCTATCATGTAAGCTCATCACATCGGCAAGCCTGGGCACTGCAGATTTATTCCCCTACTCTGCTCTACTTTGTGCTAGCTATGTGATTTTCTATGCTGACTGCTGAATTGCAGAGGAAAATCTGTTCTTTTACCTTGATTGGTTTGGGATGTTATAATAGGATACTATTGGTTGGCCAAATCGGTCAGATCATGTGTGGTCAGTCAGAAAAGAAAACGTATATCATGTATTCTTATACAGAGATGGCAAAAGTACTCACATCCTTTACTCAAGTAGATACTCATGTCTACAATGACTCTGGTAAAGGATGAAATTAAAGTAAAGAAGGACGTGATTGGAGATGTACTTTGTAAAAAGTAGTTTAACTACCAGAGTTATGTTACAAGGTATAGATTATGGTCTTCTGATGGTGAACTGATGGTAAATTATATTTCCAATAAAAATGAGAAATGGATAACCGTATAAATACATCTAGTCATTAAGTTAACAAATCTTAACTAATTAACTAAGTAATGTTATCACACACATTTTCTCCACTATTATTAATATGATAGTACCTGAATTAATTCAAGGTAACACTGCTGACAAACAGAATTATTACTATTATTATTTCTGAATGTGATGAATTGTCTCATGACAAGATAAAAATAACAATAAAATATATAACATTAATTATTAATTATTTCCTATCCTCTATAGCAAGTACTGTAAAGCCAGCAACTCTTTTTGGTTAACACAATTTGCAGCATATTACTGGCCTTATTGTCTATAGTAACAGTTCTTGTTGGCGTCTGCCTAACTGTCTTCCGTCATTAACTATCCTCTGCCAGGAGAACTGCTTAAGTAGATTGATTGGCTGAAAATGCAATTAATCAAAACAAATATCATCTATGCAAACAACTTGATTAAAAGTAACAAAAATTAACAAGGTTGGTTAATAATTAATAAGCATAAAGTACAGATATTTGTTTAAAAATGTATTGAATAAAAGTAAAAGAAATAGTTCTGATAACAGAAAAATCTACGTAAGTACAGTAATGTACTTGTATTTAAAGTATAATTACTTCCCATTTCTGTCCTTATAATAGGGTAGAAGGGTAAAATAATCCTGCAGTTTCAGTTTAGGAATACAATCTTATATACTTGGTAAGTGCACAATCAAGATTAATTTGATACCTATTTATTTATTAAACTGGAAGTATATTGTAGTCTGATATTTTCTTCTAGGAATGTGCCTATAAGTGCCTATATTTAGAATCTACAGCCAAATGACGTCTTGATTCTTCAGTCTGAAGCCAAACCAGAGGATGACAGAGGATACGATTGGCTTTGGGAAGCACTTTGAAAGTCTTAACTGAACACGGGACTCAAGAGGAGTTGAACAGTCTCTCTCGGCAGCTCTAAAGGCTGAAGATAAATGAACACAGGTGCTTGGCATGCCTTTGTAAAATATAAACATATCAGCTATGTGGAGCATGCCACAATCAAATACTCCTCTATTGATATACTGTACCTAGATTTCCTTCTGAAAGCCAGTTGAAAAAGTTTTTAAAAGTATGTCTTCCTCAGCAATTCTCAGGCAACTTATAATTTGATCACAAGTTGATTTAATAAAATTAAATGCATTACATAAGGTACAAATAATTACATCACAACCAACTTTTCCTGTGCATATTTTCATGCATTTACAGCATTTGGCAGCCATACCAGAAAGGACAGACATGTATATTGGTTATATAACTGAGCAGTTTATGGTTACACATCTTAGCAGTGGCAGCTTGGTGGTCAATGGATTTGGACTCACAACCTTTAAAACAGTAGGTCAACATTTTTAAACACTTCCAATGGAGATTACCAAAGTATATTGGCCAGAGAACTTTATATTCTTCAAATTATATTCTTTTATCATGTAGTGAAAAGCTTAATAATGTTCTTACATACAGAATAATAACAAATATCAGTGTTTGTTTTGGAAACTTGCCAATGCTGTAGTCCTGAATGACTGTATATTTCCTCTAGGTTTGCACCCCTTCTCAGGTTGGTACACCATCAAAGGAATGCAATATTTCATAGCTCTGAACCATCTGTGTGTATGTCTGTTAAATAGAAATGGTTTGATTATTATTTTACTTGCAACATGCACATGTGTTTTACTATGAGGTGTACAAATACAAAAAATCTTAAATCAGTACTAACATCCAATGTAACACTGTAGAATATAATGCTGTAAAAATAATATCACAAAAGTTAGCTGTATTGATGTTTTTACACAGCATTATTAGTATGGGTATGCTTATCACCTAGGCAGGTATGTCAAACAACCTGGACAGCATTAATAGAGACACTGACAGCTGAAGATTCCTGAGCGTATGGACATCACATACTTTTACCACCCAAGCATGGCCCTCAGCTGCCGAGCATTCCACATGGCCACAACAGCACCACTCCTAAACCCAGCTCACGAAATAATGCTTTGTTTATGTGCTGAAAATGGTCTAGAATGGGATTGCAGTCAGAGAGTGGTTTGGGTAGGACCAGAGGTATGTGTGTGTGCGAGTGTGTGTGTGTGTGTGTGTGTGTGTGTGTGTGTGTGTGTGTGTGTGTGTGTGTGTGTGTGTGTGTGT
>JAOTRA010000035.1:13321653-13337471 GCA_026260255.1 Pseudolaguvia tuberculata | reverse complement strand
TCTATCTATCTATCTATCTATCTATCTATCTATCTATCTATCTATCTATCTATCTATCTATCTATCTATCTATCAAAATTATTTGGTCACATTACCATCAGATCCATATGTGGTTCCTCTTTGAACTGTTGCCAAAATATGGAAGCCCACAGTTGTCTAGAATGTTTTGGAAGGTTATAGCATTACATTATTCTTTCCGTGGAACTAAGAGGGACTGGAATGTTAATCAGCTCGCTCGCTCGCTCGCTCGCTCGCTATCTATCTATCTATCTATCTATCTATCTATCTATCTATCTATCTATCTATCTATCTATCTATCTATCTATCGAGCTCTGTCTCTCACTGTCAGTGCCCTCTTGCACAAATCAAGCTTTAAACAGTCTCTGTGTGACTTTATGAAGTCATTTGTGCACAGTGAGGGTTATAAAAGCATTCTTTGCTAAGATTGCAGTGAGTAAACTTGCTCAGATCTCAGACATCAATCTTGCTGATCACTTATGGAATAATTTGTACAACAACTGCATTCAAATTCTCACAACATTTGAATTCCAATGCATATTGGTGCAAGTTATTTCCAAACCATAAATGAACAAAGCGTACAGTTCACAATCTCTTATAGTATATCCTTATAGCTGAATTTTTAAACTCAGTCCGTTAATGTATGATTTACGATGGCCAATCTCAAGGCCAGCTTTAAGACTAAAGGCCAACTACTTGGTTCTAAGCAGTAAAATGGATTATGGGGAGTGGTAGCTCAGTGGTTAAGACTGTTGATCAGATGGGCGTAGGTTCTTTTCCCAGCACTGCCACCACTTGGACTTTAAGCTAGTGTCTTTAATCCTGAACTGCTCAATTAAATAAAAATAATAAAGTAAATGTCAGTCACTCTGAGTATGGGTATCTGCCCAATGTAAATATTTTTACGTATGAATGTTCCTGACATAGTCTTTCATCTCCTGTGTAAATGTCTTTATAAAAGCAAACAAGTTTAATAGAGTAAACTATGACAACAAGTGTGTGAAATGTGAACCATAGATCATTATGACTGTATATTCAAGCTGGAACAGACTGTTTTTAAAGGTTGATAAGAGTGTTATCTCTAAGCTATTAAAAAAGCAACAAAAAACCCAAACCAAAAACACTATGCACTATGTTCCTAAACTTCTTGTAATGCGCACACACACACACACACACACACACACACACACACACACACACACACACACACACACACACACACATTATTGCCTGATTATGTATACAGATTATACAGAAATAAACAGCAATGATATTTTTTTTCAAAAAAGTGCTTAAATTACAAAGAACGATTATATTTATTAAGGCCCATACATTTTACATATTTTGTAACAATGGGCATTTACTGCAGCTTCACTGGAAAATAAAATTTATGTAAATAATTTAATGTTTAATTTATTTTTATTCCTATTCACCAAATAAGAGAAAGAGATAATATGGCAATAAATGAAACTATTTATCAATCATCCTTAATAACTGCCTGTGTAGAATTTCTACGGTTTACTTCAAACTGGTAATGTTTGTCTGTATTTAAGAAAATAGAATAAGCAAAATTCACAGAATGCCACAGAAAGTTACAAAGTGGTAAACTGAGCATCAGAAACACATGCAATTTCAAACATCTTATTCCAGATGTATTCAGATGTTGCTCTTAGATTAGGCCCCACTCTTTTAGTAAGACTTTCCACTCCAATGTGATGCATGAATGTGATATGTCTCTTTATTCAGCTCTAACAGTAATGACACTGATCTAATGCAAGGAGGTCTGGGGTGCAGTCACGATTCCTGTTCATACCAAAGTGTTGGTCAAATCAGGACTTGGTGTTGAACACTGGAGGTTTTTTTTCACTCTAATAAGAACACAGCATGTGATAATGGAGCTTAGGGGGTTTTATGCTCAGGTTCAATGTCATGCTGAAACAGTGTTGGAGTCTCTTAGTTCTAGTGAAGGAATGATGTAATGCTACAATTTACAAAAACCTTCTAGACAACTGTGGGATTCCAGATTTGTAGCAACAGTGTGGAGAGGAACCACATATGGAGCTGATGGTCAGGTGACCACAAACTTATATATAGTATATAAACATATAAAAGATTATTTGGTGTACTTTCCTGTTTCTACCACACCTTTACTTTGTTTCAATCCAAACACAAATACAGATATAAATGTTTAGATGATTAAATAGCTAAAGATATAGAGAGAAATATTTAAAGCACCAAACACATAGACAAAGATTCTGATAATGTTGTTGAGTCACACTTTAGGCATTTTACTGATATTTACTGATTATACTGATAGTATTGTCGTAGTATTGGTTAAGATGTTTTAATTGTTTTTGGATTTGTGTTAATTTTCCATGTTACGTTTACCGTCTAAATCAGCCTTTCACCCTGATACAATTTAAACAAAACTGTATCAGGTATTTAAATAGTGTTTAGATTAGTATTACATTTTTGTCATGGACTATAATAATTTTTCTATCATTAGGATGGATATACTATATAATTATCAATTGCCGAAATGATCATAGCCCATAATTTTAATACTAATCTAAATGCTGTTTAAATATTCTTTATAGTTTTGTATAAATTGTAGAAAAGTTAAAAACTGATGCTTAACTAAACTGTATTTTTTCAGGAGCCTTTATGATTCCTTTTCTGATCCTGCTGGTGTTTGAAGGAGTTCCTTTACTTCATTTGGAGTTTGCTATAGGACAACGCATTCGGAAAGGCAGTGTGGGGGTCTGGAGGACCATTAACCCTTACATGACAGGAGTAGGTAGGTTGTCATTTTTTCCTAATATGATCCTACTTATGATATTCACAAAAAACATATAAGTAAACTTCTTTGTCTTTTTCTTAGCTGATTGAATGCCATGATTAATATCTTACACCATGAACTTCTTTCAACAGGAATAGCATCAATGTGTGTGTCACTGTTGGTCAGCCTCTACTACAACACTATAATCGCCTGGGTTATGTGGTATTTCTTTAACTCGTTCCAGGAACCACTTCCCTGGAGCCAGTGCCCCATAAATGAAAACAAAACAGGTACAGAACAGAAATCTGGGTCCTAGGTTCAATTACAAAGCAAAGGGTCATAGCAGTGATTTTGACCCCATGACCCTGAATTATGGAATAATCGGGTTGAAAGATGAAATTGAATGAATGAATGAATGAATGAATGAATGAATGAATGAATGAATGAATGAATGAATGACAGAACAAAAAATGTAATTCCTCATTTGTTCAAGTAGTAAGTCTCTTCAGGAATGGACACAAATGATTCTGCATTTTATTCCAAGCTTTTTTATTCAACACTTTAATTGACAACATTGACAGGTTTGGTGTCCGAATGTGAGAGAAGTTCCCCTGTGGATTATTTCTGGTACAGAAAAACTCTGGACACAACAACAACCATTGACGAGTCAGGGGGAATAAAGTGGTGGATGGTACTGTGTCTAATTTCATCCTGGTCTGTACTCTATGTCTGCTGTGTCCGAGGGATAGAGACTACTGGCAAGGTACAGTACTACTTTTACATCACTGATAAAGGGCTTTGTGCTTTAATCGATAGATCAGGTCAACTCTGTCAATTTTTCCTCTCTACAGTTTGTCTGTGTTCAGCGATCAACTTTACTTAATGTCTAATTTCATACATTTAGAATTAAATGAATACTAGCAAGAAATAATACGGAAAATAATACGGCCTTATCTTAGGGTTAGGGTTGACATACTGATCTCACAAATGTTTTCTTACTACTAAACTGACTTTATTCATTTCTACATATCATCTGCTTAATAAAAAGACCAAGCATATAAAGAACATTTTTACATTTTGTTGTATTTTACTGCATGCTATATTAATTTGAAAAGATATTGTGTAATAAAAAGAAGTCATGAAGGCATTTTTTCTCTTATGGTTATAACACTGGAAATAAACATAGTGGACTGTTTGCTGTCCATGTGCTGCAGTCACTTCATTCAGACACAGGCAATAAAGACACATAATATAAAGTTATGATTTACACATATAAAAATGTTTATTATATAATTATTGAGTTCAAATTTACAGTTTCATCAGTGATTGTTGTTATATCAATTCAATTATATTCATGATGATATTCATAGAACTGAAACAGGAACTTTTAACATCTCTTTCCAAGGCAGTGTACGTGACTTCTACATTACCCTACGTGGTTCTGACCATTTTCCTAATCAGAGGACTGACACTGAAAGGATCCTTTAATGGGATTATTTTTCTTTTTACACCAGATGTAAGTACAATGTCCCAGAAAATATTTTTTACACTGTTAACTTTTACTTTAAAATTATTAAAGGACAATTGATTGAATATGCAATGTTTATGCATTACATTTTATAGCAAAAGGTTTGGGGACACCATAATAAAACAATGCCTACAACAAGTGCTAAACCAAATTTGCATTACATTATTTTATTTATGGCATCGAAGCATCTATGCTCCATGAAGACTCCATGGTCCATACTTCAGTTTCTTATGCAGTGCTCTAACCTCAAACCCCAATAAATGTCTATAAGATAAATTGGATCAATAGCTCTTCACTAATATTGTTGTGGCTAAATGAGCAAATAAACACAGTCATTAATAATCTTTTACACCAAACAAGTCTTCCAACTAACAGTTTATCACCTTAACCACTGCGCCAACACTGTCATTCACCAACATCTAGTGAAAAGCAATTTCAGAAGGATGTTATATGATATTATTAAAAAAGGAACTATGAAGAGTATTTTGACAAATCATGTAGATTTGCTGGTCAGGTCTTCCAATACTTTTGCCTATATAGTGTAATATCACTACATGTAAAATCATTGTGGGTCTGTGTGTGCGTAGCTGAATGAATTAGCAAACCCATCAACCTGGCTGGATGCAGGTGCTCAAGTATTCTATTCCTTTTCGCTGGCTTTTGGTGGCCTCATCTCTTTCTCCAGCTACAACTCAGTACAGTAAGTAAAACAGCCCACAAATAGCAGTAACTCTATTTGAAACTAATTATGTCTTGGGGTTTTACAGTAACAACTGTGAGCAGGATGCTGTGATCATCTCAGTCATCAACGCCTTTACCTCAATTTTTGCTGCCACTGTAATTTACACTATCATTGGTTTCAGAGCCACAGAGAGATACGATGACTGTATTGCAATGTATGTACCTGTGACTTTTTTTCTTAACAGCAGATTTGTGTATTTGAATGAAAGATTTTAGCAAGAATGTGCTTCATATCTGCCACACAGAAACATTATGTCTTTGCTGAATACATTTGACCTGCCAGAAGCAAACATCACTGAAAGTAACTACGATTATGTGTTTGATAACCTAAACAACACATACCCTGACATCATTCAGGGGCTAAATCTTCCTACCTGCAATCTGAATACATTCCTTAGTGAAGTATTTCCTTTTTCTTTCTCTTTATATTTACAAATGAAATCTAATCTGTATCTCATATTTTCTCCATTTTTAAAATGAATACAAGGAAAACAAAACAGTTCTATTCTTTTCTTGTCTTGTTCAAAAGGGTGTGGAAGGTACAGGATTGGCATTCATAGTCTTTACTGAGGCCATCACCAAAATGCCTTTGGCTCCACTGTGGTCTGTCCTTTTCTTTGTTATGCTCTTCTGTCTCGGTTTGTCCTCCATGTTTGGAAATATTGAAGGAGTCCTGGTACCCTTGCAGGACTTAAAGGTCTTCCCCAAACACTGGTCTAAAGAAGTGACCTCAGGTACAGGATTCAGATACAGCTCCCCAGTCCCATATTAAAAAGTTTTGTTGCTAATAGGTAATTGTAAATGTTATTAAATAACATATGATCTTTTTTATAGGATTGGCCTGTCTGGTGTGTTTTTTCATCGCTCTAATATTCGTCCAAGGCTCTGGGAATTACTGGCTGGCACTCTTTGATAACTTTGCTGGCTCTATTCCTCTACTCATCGTTGCCTTCTGTGAGATGGTTGGAGTGGTGTATATTTATGGAATAGATCGGTATGTGAAAATCACCGATTTCTTTAAAACGTTATACATTATTTTTAAAGATACTTTAATTCATTATCTAGTATATAAAGTGGTGTGAAAAAGTGTTGGCCCCCTTCCTGATTTCCAATCTTTTTGCATGTTTGTCACACTTCAATGTTTCAGATCATCAAACTAATTTAAATATTAGTCAAAGATAACATGAGTAAACACAAAACACAGTTTTTAAATGAAGGTTTTTAGTATTACGGAAAAACAAAATCCAAAACTATATGGCCCTGTGTGAGAAAGTGTTTGCCACCTTAACCGAATGACTTGTTGGGCCACACAGCAACTACTGCAATCAATCGTTTGCGATAACTTGCAATGAGTCTGTTACAGCGGCTGAACATTCTCCTTCAGGGTTTTTTGGTAGACAGCAGAATACATGGTTCCATTTATCACAGCAATTCAAGCAGCAAAACAGCCCCAGACCATCACACTACCACAACCATATTTTACTGTTGGTATAATGTTCTTTTTAAAAAATGCGGTGTTACTTTTACACCTGCAATTATTTGGATGTTGTTGTGGGGTCTTTTGTGACCTCTGGGATGAGTCGTCGCTGTGATCTTGGGATAATTCCTTTTCCAGACTTATAGATCTCAACTACTATTTTTCTCATTTGTTTCTGAATTTCTTTGGATCTCGGCATGATGTTTAGCTTTTGAGGATCTTTTGGTTTAATTCACTGTGTCAGGCAGGTCCTATTTAAGGGATTTCTTGATTGCAAACAGGTGTGGCAGTAATCAGGCCTGAGTGTAGCTAGAGAAATTGAACTCAGGTGTTCTAAACCACAGTTAAGTTATGTTTAACAGAGGGGCAAACACTTTCTCACACAGGGCCATGTTGTTTTGAATTTTGTTGTCCCTTAATAATAAAAACCTTCATTTAAAAACTGTGTTTTGTGTTTACTTATGTTATCTTTGACTAATATTTAAATTTGTTTGATGATCTGAAACATTAAAGTGTGACACACATGCAAAAAGATAGGAAAATCATTTGTGGCTAGAAAATATTTGAAGAGAAAGTTTGGTATAGAAATGAGGAAATAATAATTTGACTGGTCATCAAAACAGTGTAGAGTGACATTAGATCTGTGATCAACCAATGTTCTCTCCCAACAGGTTCAATCAGGACCTGGTTTTTATGATTGGCCACAAGCCTAATATTTTTTGGCAGGCAACATGGAGATTTATAAGTCCACTGATCATGTTGGTGATCTTCCTATTCTATTTTGTTACCACTGTATCCAAGGAGCTCTTTTACATTGCCTGGGATCCTGAATCGGTAAGGTTACTCATAACTTGTTGCATGAAGTAAGAGCTTAAAGTATAACATGCCCCATGGTAATAAGCATTTAAAAGTTAAATTGCAATGTGAGCTCATTCCATGTGTGGCTGTGGTGGAAATGACCTGCATTTAGTCATTTAGCAGACAGACATCAAGCACTTGCCTGACACATTGGAACACTGACACAATGAACCATGAAATGAATAAAGTCTGACAATTTGCTCATTTGTTTGTGTTATAGCCAAAATTTCCTACTTTGGAGAAGAAACCCTACTCATCATGGATCTATTTAATAATCTTTATATTAGCTGGGGTTCCTAGTCTCTCCGTACCTGGTGCTGCCATTATCAGAGCTATACGCAAACGCTGTTGTTAGCTGGATGTAGGAACTAAGCAAACAAAGAAATAAACAAATAACTGAGAATTTGTTAAGTAGAAGATATATGTTTATTAATATGTTTAGATATATAGATAGATATATAGACAGACAGACAGACAGACAGACAGACAGACAGACAGATAGATAGATAGATAGATAGATAGATAGATAGATAGATAGATAGATAGATAGATAGATAGATATTTATGTGTCTATTTTAAAGGCATGCTTTTTAAAACTAAAGACCAAATGGCGTCTGTAAAAATCACAACCTATGCTGAATCATGTAATTAACCTCAATAACAATAATCTTGTATCACCACACGGTATCAGTGATGTTAAACTTTGCATGTATTAGTTTTGTAGTTTAATATTCATTGTAGAAGCTAATTTATTTTTTACCAAACACTTTAGTGTATTTTATTTGCATACTTTAATTCCTTTGGTTGTTTGTTTTTTAGTTATTTAAGTAATATATATAAACAATATTGCCTTTAATTAAAGTAACATTTCTCAGTGTTGAAGTCATTGCACTGAGTAACAAGTTAACCTGTATTTTAGATGCTCTGTCTGCTTAAATAAACAACTATGTTGGAGTGTGTGACTCCTGTCTCTGTCTGGCATATCTCTGCACCACTAGAATTGTAGTATCAAAACTGAGTACAAGAGCTCCGCCTCCTTATTCTGATAATAAAAAGGTAAAGGGAGGAGAGAGAGGAAATGACAAAAATATCTGGCCTGTAACTCACAAAGCAACTCAAAAGACAAGTGGAAAATGGATGAAGCCCAGAACACCAAAGACCTTGAGCTCAGCCAAGCTTCAGAGACGAGCATAAAGACTGAAGAACGTCCGAAATGGGACAATAAAGTTCAGTACTTATTGACATGCATTGGATTTGCTGTTGGTTTGGGCAATGTGTGGAGGTTCCCTTATTTGTGTCAGGTATATGGAGGAGGTAGGAAACTTTTGATTCAATTTTCTTTTGTAATTTTATGCGTTTGTTACTCTTGTTTGCGGAAAAGACATTTCAGTTAGTTTCAGGATTACAGATCAGAGTCATTAGACACTTACAAAATGTTACTATCTAATATCACTTCTAATGTTACTGTCTAAGATATTTTTTAAAATAACCATATCATGTTTATTTGTAGCTGTATCTACCAGTTAGACTAAGCTTTAAGGATTAATTACAAACTAAAATAGAATTAGGAATAGAAAAAAGAAAATAATACATGTAAGTAATGCTTTAAACATAGAGCTTGTTATGAATAAAACATTCTACAGTTGCAATTAGTATAATGTAAAAAAGTAGACAAAAGTCATTCTAGGTGTACTTTTATGCCATCAGGGGAAAATGATGAAAGGAAACTGTGGTTTAGCATGTGTAGAAAACCCCCTTTTTTTAAAGCATGTCGCTGACATACAGTCTTTTGTGCATCTGATAATAAAAGTGAAGATAAAATTCAACTAAACCATCTTAAATGAAAAAAATGAATACTTTTAAATACTGAAAACATACATTTCATAGATGCAGTACATACAGTTTTTATTGAAAATTGACTATAATATTAATATTCTATATAATGTTGTTTGCTCCATAAGATATTAATAACATTAGTTTGCTGAAAAAGAGGTAATTAACTAAAATAAACTAAATTAAAAATTAAATACAAAATTAACTTTTATATACACACACACAAATGCACAAAAAACATCAGGTTTTGTTTTGTGTTGTGGTATATATTTCTCTGCATAGAAATTATATAGTCATTATCAGGACTTTTTCTTTAAAGGGATGTGACTAATGTCGGTAATGTTTGCACTTGTCACCTTTTCAACAGTGATAAACAGCATTTTGTAAAGAATAAATAATGTGTTTATAGCTTAATATAGAAACCAGGATCACCCAGATATCTAACCAGTCATTATTGGCTTAATTCCAACATACTGTAGTATACAGCATGTATTATACTGTGGTTAGATAGATTCTCTGAAGTACAATGTTGTTGTCTTTCAGCATTAAAAGCGGTCTAATGTTAAGTTTAATAATGTTAGTACTGTGGCAGATTATCAAAAACATGGGTACTTTCAAGAAAAAATGTATAACCCTTTAAAATAGCATTTCCATTTAAGTTAAAATGTGTATAATCGTCTACCCTACTTGCTGGTAGAAAGGATGTAATTCCCTACCGTATACACACTTCTAACCATGTGTTTAGGTGCATTTCTGATCCCATACCTCGTAGCACTGGTGTTTGAGGGGCTTCCTTTGCTACATATGGAGCTAGCTATTGGTCAGAGGCTTCGCATGGGCAGCATTGGAGTCTGGACCTCTATCTCTCCTTATCTAGGAGGTGTAGGTAGGATACTCTTAGTCTTAGTCCATTATGTACAGTACATGCAGGATATGTGTTATCATTACGATGTTCTTGTGGTTTGTCGATTTCATCCAGTATTGATGTTAAATTATGAACATTCCTTTTCTTTGGGTGTTTGTGTGTGTGTCAGGTTTGGCCTCAATGATGGTGTCCTTTTTGGTTTCTTTATTTTATAACACTATTCTGGCCTGGGTTTTATGGTATTTTTTTCATTCATTCCAAAACCCACTGCCATGGGCGTCATGCCCAGTGAACACCAATCATACAGGTAGGAAATCTCACATCAGTACATATTGAAACTAATAATTTTAATTTGGTAAACTTAACTGAAAAAAAATACTCAAAAGTATCAATTATATTCAAATCTAATTTAATTGGATATGTTAAAATAAAACCTGACTATAAATAATGTCAAGTTGGAAATGTCAAGGAGGAATAAAACATTCATCCATCCATCCATAAATTTAACAGCATTTAGTGATAATTTTGACAATATATTTAAATTTAGTTTAAATGCTATTTTAGTTTTAGTCATATTATAGTCATCTGGTTTGTTTTAGTTTTAGTTGACTAAATAGCTCAGACCAAATCTACTGTATTTTTAGTGTTAATTTAAGTGTAATTTAGTTAATGTGAATAATAACATTCATTTATTCATCTTCTAACATGTTTATTCCCTAATTTGGGGCCAATGGGTAAAAGGCAGGGGTACACATGAGACCTTCTTATTGTAACTGTGCTAACCACTACACCACCGTGCTGTCTGTTAATAATATTGTAACTTAAAATGAAATACAGAGTCTGAGTCTGCATATGACATTTTTCATTCATTAAGCAGAAAGATTTTTAGAAAACATATCAAGTTTGTGATATGAAGCACTCTGTGATTCTCAGAGCACAATTCAAGTGCTATATTTCTACTCTTGTCACTCCTCTTGTGGTGAAAACATTATTACCATTATATCTTTAGATCATTAAATTGGAATATCTTTTGCATTTAAAAATAACACACAAAGCTAAGATTGATGTTAAATGTGGAGCTGCGTTAAAAAACTGATTAGTGAACTGACAGAGCTGTGCATGGGCACATACATAGCTGTATTGACATGCCACACGAGATCAATGAATAATAAACAGTAATCAGAGAGCAGTGAACAAATTTGTTTAGTCCTAAAAATAAAAATTGTTCACAAAACCAACATCGTCATGTTACATTAATGTTTTCAAACACACTTTTTTGCAATTTTTGTTTTTTTACATAAACATTAAAAACTCATGTAGTGGATGTTAGACAAAAGCAAATTGACTTAGATAAACTGACGAAACAACATTAGCCAAAATGAATTGACTTAAATTGAACTGGGGGCCCTCATGTTGTAAGGCCAACCACTACGCCACTGCGCCCCAGTAAAGACCTGTTGTTGACAAAACATTATACAAAATAATTAACACTGCTCTGATGGAACTAAGAGACACAAACAATTGTCCAGAGTAACAATGCCTCTGACCTCAACACTTAATATGAACTGGATCCATGATATCTGGTCTGATATCGCTTTCTAATCTCACTGTTACTCTTACAGCTGAATGATGACTTTTTTTAAGTCAAATTTTATTTATGTAAAACAATATTATAAAATGATTGAAGTTTTAGAAATATAGGAATAAATAAACATTAGCAAAAGGAAAACAAAATGATATAATTATTAATAAAAGAATATAAAATAAGATAATTGGAAATTAGCAGCCCAGTGGTCAGCAATGTTGCCTCACAGCAAAAAGGCCTGGGTTTGATTCCTAGGCAGGAGCCTTGGATTTCTGTGATTTACTTTGAGGTACTCAGGCTAAATTGTTCACATCAGTGAGTGTGAGTGTGGCCCTGTGATGGACTGGTGACCTGCCAAGAGTGTACCCCTCCTGATGGGAAAGGAAGACCTTGTGACTCCGAATTAGGGAATAAGCAATTATAGAAGATGAATGAAAGAATGAAGGATAATTGGACGATATTATACAGAAAAATCTTTTCACAATATTATAAACTAAAATACTGATCAATCTTTAAAGCATTAAGATGTTTAAATACTATGCATAAATTTCTTGTGGTTAGTCCAAATAATTAAATCTTACATCTATCTCATTTCATCATTAGTATAATGAAAGGATTTTGCAGTACCAGTGTCTCATCATGCTTTATGTTACTGTAGAGTTTGTGGAGGAATGTAGAAAGAGCACGGCAGTTAACTACTTCTGGTACAGAGAGACGCTAAATATTACTCCCAACATTACGATTAATGCCGGAATTCAATGGTGGCTGGTTGTGTGCTTGGCTTCAGCTTGGGGCATTGTCTATATCTGTTTTATTCGAGGTATCAAGACCATTGGCAAGGTTTGGAACTTTATGACAGACCACCTTACTTTTATCATTTTATAATTCAATGAATTATTTATTAATCTTACCCCTGAACTTTAATTGAATCGGTTACTCTGAATTCAGGCAGTATACATCACCGCTACCATCCCGTACCTTGTGCTCACCATTTTTCTAATTCGGGCATTAACTCTGCCAGGAGCTATTATTGGATTGCAACACCTTTTCACACCAAAAGTAAGTTATAATGGAATTTGATATTTGATCTTAGGAAAAACAAAAGCCAAGATGTTCAGTGAACCTTATATTTCAAGACATTTATATTTCGTTGTAAAATGTAACTCTTTTTGCATTACCATTTTTCTGTCATTCTCCTGTTCAAAAAAAGGTATTAAATGCAAATCCTTGTCAGATATATATAGTAATGGAGAGTAAAGCACATGATTCATGATTTTTAACAATGTGTTAACCTGCTTCAAAACTGATGGCCTAGAATGCATGCCTTTGCTATGTAACAAGAAATAAATAATTATACTGTCTAATCAACAATAAAACAGTGCAGTTGCGGACACCCATGGTTAATCCTGGATCAACATTTCAATCAACCATTTAAAACTTAATTAAACCATCTGTGTTTTTATTCAAACCGCTGAAATCTATTTGTGAAATTGTATTGATTATTTATTGACTATTGATTATGATGATATAAAATAAATATGAATTAATTTAGATAGTGATAAACAATGACTAATGAAAGATTTAATGTAAAAATGTTAACTTTTTTTTAGTATAAAAGTGGATTTAGGTTTATTTAATTAAATCACAGCCTTTTAACATTTAATTAGATATTCAGTGGTGACCATCTTTGACAATGAGCCGAGCTGTGTGCCAGTGTGCTGGTTGATTTTGTTAAGTCTTCTGTGTTTGAAGGGACGCAGAACGTCTGCTAAACATTTGCTGACAGCAATGCTGTTTTTCTTGCAGAAGCAAAAGGACACATAAGAGTAATTTTTTCCCATTACACAAAATACTTCAGCAAGCATTATATTTCATTGCATCCCACCAAACAAGCAAATATTTTATTTATAATTACTAAACACCAGACAGACCCATTCTTCTTTATTCAGACTTTAGAGGCCTTTTATCGTTGTAAGAGCATAACATAAAGTACGTAACATGAAACTATGTACGCCTATCTTTGATAAACATTTTTCTAACTAAAATTCTGTGTCTAGAATTCCTCATACTCAGCATCCAGTCCTAAATGTGTGTGCTGTGCAGATTAAATCTGGTGATTTCTATAGACAGGTAAATTCTACAGTACCGTTCTGCTACTTTTCAGCAGATGTGTATTTTATGTTGAGTGTATGTAAAATCAGCTTTGTAGGTTGCAAAAATCATCTTTTTTAGGTTCTTTTATTGCAAGGAAAAGAAACAAGTTTATCAAATTGTGTAAGCTGTTCTTTGTTTCAATGTGAAAGAATAGATTTTTGTCTCAACCTCTCCAGAAGGCCCACACACCTCATCCTCATTGTCTAAGTCAGCCTGATGTACATTAACACCTATCTGATGTGATTACTCTGGGCAATCATTGTTCCAATGTTCAGTTCTTTCACATAAGCCCTTTTTTTGTCCTTTGCTTGTTGTGACCCTAGTCCCTGTTTTTTTGTCCCTTAGGACTTAAGACAGTCCCGATAATTGTTCTAATACCCTTCTACAAGTAACTAATTTGGTAATCAGTCGAAAGATTCTGCCTCCAGGCATCTTTCCGAGACTAGTCATCAGATCTGGAGTCCCTTCTGAATGTGCCAAGAATGTGGTGGTCATTTGCTTATTGAGGAGCAAAACACTGGCCTGCGAATAGAGAAAGAAAATTTTTATTGGTTATCTAGTGGTGCCCTCCGTTGACAGTGAGCTGAGCTGTGATCTGTGGGAAGAGACTCAAAATCTTTTATGCACATAAAGTGATGTATGCTGGTTTCGGTTGGTTAGGATGCCATCAAAATAAACATTTTCTGTGTTTTATGAAGTGCAGTACTTCTGCTGATAACTGTCCTGGGAACAAAGACTTGTTTTCCTTCAAATCAGAGACATCTTACTCAAATGTCATTTAAGTCAACATTTAATTTCACATTACACAAGCAATATTCTTTTGTAACTATAATGTTTAAAATTTTTTTTACTTTTTTATACCTAAATACATTTTACTGCACACACACATCTATCTTTCGAAAGGAAATATTTACACATTAACTAAACTGCACATGTATGCTATATGTTCAGTACAGCATGTCCTTTATAAGTATATATTAAAGAGACTCCAAAATGCACTGAGATGGGTTTGGTGGACACACACTGATGACATCAGATGATTATAACTGGTTGATTGATATGTTGATACAGAATTATCTTAATTGATATTCAAGGTTGACAGTGATTTTGTGTGTGGGTATAATAATAGTATTCACTTTATAACATGTAAAAGAGAAATTCATTGATGAGGAAACTGTATGTATATGTGTTTTTGAACTTTCTGTGCATTACCTTATGACAGTGGGAAATACTGAAAAACCCAACAGTGTGGTTGGATGCTGCAACTCAGATATTCTTCTCGCTTTCTCTTGCATTTGGAGGCCTCATTGCATTTTCCAGCTATAACCCACAAAAGTAAGATCTTATGTTACACAGGAAAACACTCGATCCAACAGCATACACTGACAGAATTAGTGCTGATGTATTGTACTGCTGGTAAATACTTTACATTAGTGCACTAAAAAAGATTAGCACATTGAAATTGCTAAAATGTAATAATATGTGGATATGTAAATTTATAGCATAGATTAATAACTCAAAGCTACGTAAATGTTTACAACTATAATTAAAACTCAATACAAATCACTTTTAGAAAGAAGTTACAATTTTTCCAGCTCTGCCCATTGCATATAGAGAAAAAGTAGAAAATTATGGGTTCTGATATTAAATAAAAAGTAATCTGACAACCAGAAAACTAAAGAAAATTAAACCAATTATCAGAATTACATTATAGTTCCTTAGCAGTAAACATTATCCACCTTTTGATTGTTGTCGCCTGCCCGACTGTCTTGCTCATTGTTAGTTTTTTAAAATATGTTTTTACCATATAGGAAACAACAATGATTGGTTGAAAAAGCTGTGCAGTAACAAAAGTAGATTCTTCTCCTTTCGGCTGCACCCGTTAGGGGTCGCCACAGCGGACCACTCTTCTCCACATTACCCTGTCTGCTACATCTGCCTCTTTCACCCCAACTACCTGCATATCTTCCCTCACCACAT
>JAOTRA010000035.1:13301502-13312363 GCA_026260255.1 Pseudolaguvia tuberculata | reverse complement strand
AACTCCTTCTGGCCTTCTCTATACTTCTCCATCAACATCCTCAAAGCAAAGATTGCATCTGTAGTATTCTTCCTTGGCATGAAACCATAAATTAGTTACAAAATTGACTATATTTCAAGGTTGCTCAGTCTTTATCCAATTAAAGACACAACAAGAGAATTGCCGTAGTATTGGCGCAGCAGCTAGCTCATTGTGTCATCTGTAATATTTATTTCAAATTTATTTTTAAATGATACTCATATTTTACTCTGCCACAACTAACACATTGTAGCCAAAGGTTTGCGGACATCTTACCAAGCACACAAACATAAGTCTGTCTTTCCAAATTGTTCTCAACCTTAGATATATGCCCGAAGTCTCTATATGCCTTAGCATTATATGTCTTTTTACTGAAACTGAGAGAACCAAAAGACTGCTCCAGCATGACAGTGTCCATGTGTACAATTCCGCGGAGCTCTATGAATACTTGTGAATACCTTGCATCTGTATCTCATTATTTGATTCTAAAAGTCTGAGCTCCTTGAGTCCGCAGCAGGTTATGACCGGATTGGTTAAATGGTGGGCATACATCTGATTTGTGAAATTTGGAAATTGTGTGAATACTTTTTAGCCAGTCATGATTAACATTGTTGTACATGTGCTAATTAAGTTTAATGTGATATGTATGACTGGTGACCTGACCAGTGTGTATCTCTGCCTCTCGCCTTCTGTGTGCTGGGATAGGCTCTTCAAACCCCTGTGACCCTGAATTAGGGAATAAGTGGATTAAAAGATGAATGAATGAATGTTATATATGTGCATTGTGTCTTTTGTGTGTATTATTGTTATTAATATTAATACTAATCCAGCTCTGTGTTTTGTTTTTAGGTAAAAAGCTGCTCCAGCCACAGCAGTGTGTATACTCTCTGGAACCTGTGAGCAGACTGTGTGTGTGCAGAAGAGACCTAACTGAGATCATGGTAAGAATTTATCACTTAATGTTGTACATTGAAGACCATGCTATACAACTGGGGCTATTTTGCTCACTGACTGCATCTCTCACGTCCGTATATGTAAGCAGAGCCTGATGACAGATAATGGACAGATGCAACAGCCCGGAGTCAGGATGTTGAGTATGGACACATGGGACATAGCAGTGGCTCTGACTAATTGTGACTGGAGCCTCTTCACTAAACTACAGGAGGTATGATGAGTCTGGCAACATTCTCTCTCACTCAGTCTTAATTGATGAATATTAGACTCAACATTGTTCTGTCTTAATTATTTTTAAGTCAGATTAGTTCATTTTGCTGATTGTTGTCTTAAAATGTTTTCTTAATTTTTATGTTAAAACCTTTTATGTACTTCTCAGCTGATGCTGAAGAGCCCTGTGTTCATTTATTTCCTGACATACTCACTTTAATCTGATGCAGCACGATTATTTTGGTAAAATAAGTCTTTAAACATTGTTACTATAGTTAATATCCAGACAAACCTCGCAAGCAAACTTAACAGCTGAGTGCAAGAAAGCAAATGAATCCCATCAGATCTGGGTCCAAGCACTCAGTGTGCAATTGTTTTGTCACTGTTGTTCTGTTCTGGGAAGATTTTGTGCTGCTTTCCTATTCTCTTAATAGAATAGGAAACCCCTGAGCAATACTGTCAAATCTAAAATAGGAAACCTGGAGCTTAAAGCTGGCCTGAAGGTTGTCTTTTTGTTATCTTTTTGCATTCAGATGTCATTTAGTTCTGATAGTGACAGTATGTCCAGGATTATCCCAGGACCAGTTGTCACTAACGCAGAACTGCTTAGTTGTAGAAGTAAGAGAAATATTTGAGAAAAGTTTGCCTGCAAAATGCTTTGAATATACTGTGTACATCATATAAAAAATAAATGTTATGGTAGTGTCCTCTTATGTTTATCTCCAGTGATTTTGTGACGGTTGTTTTGTTAGAGGTAAAATTTTATCTTCATAAAGCTATCAGACACAGGAAAGTGTTCAGAGCGAAAGAGTTTCCTCTTTCACTGCTGTACATAGGGAATTATAGAGACTAATGAGCAAAATGACTGTATCCCACCAGCCCTTTCCCAGGTTAATGTCTCATAACCTTATGTCAAATTCTAATCTTTTGTGTTTTTAGGGGATTAAAGCTGGTTATAGTAACTTGTCTTTTTCCCCTTGTCTAGCAAGAGCTGGTTTATTTCACGCTAAGCCGTGATTCTTGCTCTGGTCACACGGCGGCGCTGGAGCTGCTGCTTCAGCGCTGTAATGAGGTGCAGCAGTGGGTGATGACCGAAGTGTTACTGTGCTCCACACTCTGCAAACGCGTGCAGCTCTTTAAGAAGTTCATCAAGATCGCAGCCCAGTGAGTAAAACTCTTCCTAAACTCTTCACAATTACAATGAGCTTCATTTGCAGTGTTTTCACTGTGAATTCATTCCAGTGTTTTACAGAAAGAGAAACGCGCACCAAAGAGTTTCATTCGAAGCAGTTTCATTTTTAATAGAGAGAAACGTACTAAAACACGTTGTTAGCTATTCATCACAAGTGCATTACAGAAGCAGAAGAGCCTGGCATTTATCAGTCCAACACCTTAACCATTGAGCCACCACTTCCCCTTGATTTGGATTTAAATGTGGAAATTATATATTAAAAATTACCACAGCTAAAATATTTAGTTTTTGGTATTTGACAGACACTTATCCAGATTGATGCATTTATCTCTGTTGAGAGCAGTTAAGGTTTAAGGAGGAAGTGGTATATGAATACACTAATGATGATTTGTTATTGTACAAATTAATTAATGAATTTATAAATATTGGTACAACAGGCATATTTTTTTTCCTGGGACTATAGTGTCCTCCAGTGGGGCTACCAACATGGTAGCACTACTCATGTAGTAGAGTAATTATGTAATGTTTGCGTATTGCGAAGCCACTGTCATTAATTTGGATATTACAATTGCATTTGAACATGTGTTTGCATTTCAGTTTCGTTTTCAGACCACAATCACGCAAATTGTATACACAAAACGTCTGCTAATTAAACGTTTTGTGAAATTCATTATATTTTATTTAATTCAGGCAGTACCTCAAGAAAATGATTAAATCCTAAGACTAAGTCTTTATTATAAAAGTAATGTTGAACACCTAAATGATTGTATTTAACCATTCTATTATTGTTGTTCTGATAAGAGGTTCCTATTTCTATGGGTATTTATTTTTTTTTACTTCTTTTGCAGCTGTAAAGCACAGAAGAACCTGAACTCCTTCTTTGCCATTATAATGGGGTTGAACACTCCTGCCGTCAGCCGACTGACTCAAACCTGGGAGGTGAGCAGACGCACCAATTGTGTACACAAATGCAGAATTTTAAGCCTGTTATTTATAAGTCTTGGTTTTCTGTCATTTTTAGAAAGTTCCTGGGAAATTTAAAAAGCTGTTCTCTGAGCTGGAGAGCCTGACAGTAAGTAGCTGTCTGTGGAAAGTGCTCTGTGACTTTACATGATAATAGCAGGGTTTCTTGCGCTGCTAGAGTGCGCTACATCAAAAATAATGCTGTTTATTTTCAGGACCCGTCCTTTAACCACAAAGCCTATAGGGAAGCCTTCAAGAAGATGAAGTCTCCCAAAATCCCTTTCCTACCTTTGCTACTGAAAGGTACTCCTGAACTAACTCCTCTCACAATCACAGTAATCCTTCCTTCTCCTGAAATCACTTTGAATCTCTAAACAAACCATTTTTTCCTGCTAGATCTTACATTCATTCACGAGGGAAACAAAACCTTTCTTGATAATCAGGTCAACTTCGAGAAACTGGTACGTTACCTGGTGTCCAATTTGCAATAATATTAACACACAGCTCAGCAGACTGCACTTTAAACTCTTCCTTACTTTACATTTTAGCACATGATGGCAGACATGGTGCGAGTCGTACGCCACTGTCAGACTGATCACATGGGTAAGCATCAATGCTGAACTAATACTGATTGATTCTGTCTGGATTTCTACGTACAGTAAATCAGCAAAAGAACGACAGGTCCAAGGTTCAAAGGGCTTTTTATGTGCTGAGTTTGCATGTTCTCCCCACGCTTGAATTAGTTTTCTCTGAGTACTGCAGTTTCCTCCCACAGTCAAAAGTGATTCTAAATTGCCCATAGCAGTGTGTGTGTTTTTTTGTCTATGGTTGGCCCTTTGATGGACTGGTGACCTCTCCAGGGTGTACCCCTGCGTTGCAGAGAATGTGCGCTAGGATAGGCTCTACCAGACCTCCGTGAACACAAATTAAGGAATAAGCGGGAAATAAGAGATTTAGAAAAGCTCCTTATTATAACAGGGCGAGAAAATCAAATGTCCTATAAGCACAAGATTAATATTATTTGGTGTGGCGTATTCACAGAGAATAAGTGACTTGCTCCTGGGTATAGCATTTAGTGCAAGCAAGGATTCGGGCAAAGCTAACTAAAACAGCATAACTAAAAGGAAAGTCAAAGGGAGGCACAGATAGAGATCCCTGTAAAGTAACCAGACTGCCACCGAAAACACAGCTGAGTGTATGCTGTCCTTCACACTCTTACCGATCAAACATATCAGATCACCATAATACTCAACATCTAGGATGTTGATCTGTTGACCCCCTGATCTGCTCCCTTGTCTAAGGAAAATCTAACACTCAAATGTCTGATTAAATAGATGTGTATTTAACCTAGACTTAAATATTAAAACCTGAACATTCCTGACTCTTAGACGTAAACTGGTAGACTGTTTCACAACGTTATTCATGCAGTAAAGTGTGAACTGAAAACCTGCTGTCCCGGTACCAGAAGCTCTGTCTTTTCTAAATTAAGCAACAGGAAAATTCAACAATTCATCAGCGTTAGTGATATGGATTAGAGAAGGTAGTAGGTGTAAAAGAAACAGCCCTTGTCTTGCTCAGGTACTATTTGACAGACTGCTATCAATTTGTAGATTTAAATGTCGACTACTATACATGTTTACTGTGCCTGGGAATCTAACCTGGGACCTTCTTCTTGTGATCCGACCGTGCTAATCGATACGCTAAATCACAATTTTTTTTACATTAAAATTTGTCATTTATTACTTCCTGCTAAACCAAATGTTTACATTGGCTAGCACTTTCATTAGCTCAAAAACAAATTTATTTTAAACTTTAAATAATTTATTAATTCATTCATTAATCTTTTAACCTGCTTATTCCCTAATTTGGAGTCACCAGGATCTGCTAATGAGTTCTTTTTATGTCATTATTATGCCTTACAAAGTATTAAAGAAAATCTAGCATTTGTAATGAGTTGATTTCCATTACTGGCGTTATTGCTTAAAATGTTTGTTTCTTTAAGGTAACATGTTGAGCCAGAAGGAGAGCCCTGATGTCAAAACCTACATCAACTATCTACACATTATCGACAATCAGCAGACTCTCTTTGAACTTTCACACAGACTGGAAACTAAAGTTTAGCACACGTGTGTGTGTGTGTTGGGGGGGTTGGGGGGTAAATACATGTGAATTAGTGACTAGTAGAAAAAAAGATGATGCTATGATTCTACATGGCTAAGACGGAACTAGGCAAAACAGCCACATGGGGGACAGGCTGAGTCTGCAAACTGCAACAGATGTTTAGCTTCAGCAGGTGCAGATGAATGTAATGGTACTGAAGAACGTAGGTTGGTTATTAACCTTGGCAGAATGAAGTGAAGGTAAGTCAGATACAGAGTAGGCTGGACTCTGATTAACACGCTCTCAGTTCATGTGTGACGCTTTGCAGATCATTTCCAGCCATCGACAATCAGAAGAACACGAGTGGCTCTTTGCTGTATCAAATCTTTGTCATGATTCAGCGTAACTGCTGTCAGTCAAATCAAATTCCAGTATTCACTTGGTAGCATACAAGAGATGCCTAAAAAGAAACGTCATTTTAGAGATTTTTATCTAACGTTAAACATACCGTACATTTCAAATAAAGCTTTAAGCCAATCAGGATTCAGGGCTACACTATGAGAACAAAGCTGAAATTGTTTAAAAAAAAATTGTTACTGAGATCTTTGACTGATTAGTTCAGTTGAGTGTGTGTGCGCGTGTGTGTGCGTGTGCGTCAAATTGGACTGGTCTATATGATGTGGCAGAACCACTGACTGACCAATATTACATCTGCATATTTAATAGACGTGTAAATGGTAAAAACATTGAGTTAATTTAGGGGTTTTTTTGGCAGCACAGCAATATATAAATGTTGTTTAGTTTATGACTTTATGAAGCATCATTTCTATAATAATTTGACTTTTTATCTATTTTTTTCCAAAATCACTGAATACATTAAAATGTATGATCTTTCCATCATTGCTTGCTAATGTCTTTATCTTTCAGACATAGTAGTGATTGCAGGCTTCAAAACAAAGCATATCAGCTCACTTCCTTGAATGGATTAGAGAAGCCTATTATAGCTTTTGCTTGAAATGAAATACTTCTAATGGGTAGTGAAATCCTATGTGCCTGACACTAGTAGGAGGCCACAAGAAGAAGAAAAAAGCACGATCCACACACATTGTAACAGTCAGGTTGCTTACTGTTTGTCTCAGCTGGAGCAGAAGCCTAAATGGCTGAGCAGATGCTGTGACAGAACCCCCCACTGTGCCATTACTGCCTGCTGGGAGTGCAGCAGGCTGCAGCACACTGAGAGAAGAGGCGATGCGGTACGGCCTACTCCAACCTATCATTTCCTCCCTCCTCTGCTGATCTATCATTTCCCTGTCTGTCCTTTCAGTCTTGACACATTCGGCAGCGACTGTGGGAAGATCCCACAAACAATCTGCATCTCCCACACGCGGCACCTAATGTATTATATCATATTATATATCCTAGAACTTCATGTTGCATTCAGGCAAAGTCAAATATCACTCATTGACAGGTCAACAACTGCATCGTTGTGTTAAAGTAGATTTCTTTATTAATAATTTGCCACATGATTAAAACTCTACCCTAAAAAAAATTACATATAGTCTGAAAAGCTGCAAGTTAAACAAATAATATATGGCACACTTTATTTAATACTGCTTGATTCAACCATTTTCAGCTTGACACCAGTACAAATACATAGCACTGAAGTACCTCTGAGTAATGAAGATGAAGTACGGTGGCCTGTTGGCTCACACAGACAGCAGCAGGGCCACTCCTGCCAACACCCACTTGGCAGGCGGGTGACGTGTTTTAAGGTGAAAGCTCCAAATAAAGGAGGAACCACGAAGCTTGGTTCGGTACACAGGGCATTCGTAGGTGTTACTCAGCTCCAGCTTGTCAGCTGGTAATGCACGGATATACAGTACAGGCATGATCGGGGTCAGATCCTTTAACACAGCCTCTGCCAAAACCCCTGCTGAGATGTCCCAACGAGCACCTGGATGAGATGAAGAAAAACTCTGCGCTGACCACATGCGTATATTTCATTAGGGTTTCTTATTTAAGCTGGATCTTTACACCTACCCTCCATATAGAGGCCATGAATGTAAGCTCCTTCTCGAGGTGGGTGACCATAATCATCCTTTGTCTTCTTAGTCACATCCACACACAAAGCCATCTTGTCAAGTGGCCACTTGTTCTTACGAGCTATACTCTGCATGATTGCTGAAACACAAAAGCTCATCTCAGACATGCCTGGAACTATGTGCACGTATGTACAGGAATTTTAGCATTTTTAAATGACCAAATGAAAAAAATGTAGGATTTGGAAGGTTGCCTTTTTACCAACCAAGAAAGGCTTCACAGTGTTTCTCCTGAAAATAATTAGTATACTTAAGAATCTTCAAACTTTTGAAAAATGTGAAACGGAGAGTGGTTAGAGTAGCTCCAGATTTTTATTCAAGTACTTACACAAATAATTACTCAAGTAACATGTTAATGTTTAAAGTTACATAAGTAACAGCAATATAGTATCTCCTCATTAACTAACTTTGGAACTTATGTACCTATAGTTGCAGAATTCCTCTCAAATAGTCATCAGAAATTAAATGTAAGTATTGGAAATCCTGTTTGCTAATAGTTTTTTCACTCCGAGGGTTAAATTAAGTTTATTGTTTGAATTGAGTTTACAGATGTCCTGCTGTAACTGATTTTCTTGCTGCTTCTCCTTCTGACCTTTTGACTGCAGCCTAAAGTGAAACTTTACTATAGTGACATCTCATTATTACAGGCAATTTTCAGCATTACACTTCATTATTTGATAGTAACAGGAATGGCATCAAATGTAGTAAATTAAAAATACATTTAATTGATGAAAATTGAATGAGTGAGAAAATGTAAGGCCTGTTAAAGCTACTCCTAAACTTCCGCTAGATTATAGGAACAGCTGAGTCACTGTCTATCCACTGACCTCCAATAACCCATCCTGAAGTACATAAACTAACATTTACAGCATTTAGCAGATGTTCTTATCCAGAGCGACTTACAATGATCCCTTTTACTGAGCTATTGAGGTGTTAAGGGACTGACTCAGGGGCCCAAAATTGGAAAAATGGCATTGCTGCGAATCAAATCCTATTCTTCCAATTAGCAGTCCAAGAACCACTGAGCTACCACATATGAGTTTTGGATAAAACATTTGAACAAATGCGGTCTGCCTGAACAATTATCTCTGTTAAGGCACCAAGGGACGAAATAAACAGAGTCACTGTCTGATTTGAAATAAAAAACTACCTCTTTCTCAAACACATAACAGTTGACATTTATAAATGAATGAATAAATAAATAAATATATAAAATAGGGGGCACGGTGTTGGTTAATGGTTAGCATTGTGTTCGCTCACAACAAGAAGGTTCCGGGTTCAATTAACGGGCCGAGGATCTTTCTGTGCTGATTTCTGATCTATCTCTGTTCTCTTCGCACTTGCATGAGTTTCCTCTGGGTACTCCGGTTTCCTCCCACCATCCAAAAACATGTACATTAGGTTAATTGGTGATTCTAAATTACCAATGTGAATGTGTGTGTGAATGATTGATTGATTGTCTAGGTGTGGCCCTGGCGACCTGCCTAAGGTATACCCTTGCCTCTCACCCTATGTGTGCTGGAATAGGATCCAGCAAACCCAGTGACCCAGAATTAGGGAATAAACGGGTAAGAAGTTGAATGAATGTATAAAAATAATAAATGAATAGCAAATAAAAATACCAGAATTAACTAACAACAATGGAATGGCATTACATGAACAGTAAATCTAGTCTCTGTGTGTATGTGTACATATTTACCAGTTAGAAAAGACTGTGGGCTGAACAGTCCTGAGAGCCAGACTACAGCAGGAAGCACAAAGTCCTGAGTCCAGGTGTCTAGCTCTCTGCACTGACTGAGGAGATCAGAGAACCTGGAAAAGTGTACAGTCATACTTTAAACCACAGCATTAAAAAAAAGGTATTCTATACTCTCAATCTGCCTGGATCTGTCAGCAGGTCGTAAAACATGCTGAAGTGTGTGTACCACTGGGCCAGTGTGTTTGTAGAGGGGTGTGTGAGGTGGATCCAGCTTTCAGGAAGGCGATTGTTGCAAAGAGCCAGTTGCAGAGTCTCCATTTCAGGAGAGATGCTTAACTCACCCTACAAGAAAAAAATACATTAAACACATTATATCCAAAATGGTTTAGGATGTAATCCCAGCTCACGTGGAACTGTTGACAATCACATGGGTATAAATCTACAAATATAATATTTCTAGATAAGATACCTTACATCCGGCCCAGTAATGACCATCATACTTTTCACAATAATCATTTTCCAGAAGATTATTGAGGTACCTTCAGGGCCTGGTCCAGCTGTGTGAGAGAGCTGTGGATCTCAGATAGCAGTAGGTTCATGCGCTCACACTCCTGTAAACAGAGCAGAACTAACGGACTGCGTTCAAAAGTCCTCGCCAGCAGCTCCGACATGCAGTATTTCTCAGGCAACTTTTCCAGAACATCATCGAGCACACTTTTCACCTGAAGGTCAGAACAAAGGATAATGTAAATGTAATGAGGCTGGAGGTGCTGGCAGGAGGAAAAGAGAAAGACCAAGGAGGAGGTTTATGTGGTAAAGGAAAGATAATGCAGGTAATGAAAGAGACGGGTGAAAGAGACAGATGTAGAGGACAGGGTAGAGTGTTGAAGAGTGATCTGCTGTGGCGACCCCTAAAGGGAGCAGCCAAAAGGAGAAGAAGAAAAAGAAGAAGAAGCAACTTGATTAAACAATCCAGTAAGTATGAAAAGGGTTTTAGACCTTCTCCTCTACACTCTGTGCTGCTTCCTCTCCCGCCAGGTCTTGGCACTGCAGTTCTAACAGTGTGTTAAAGAGAGCGTCAGACATCTTGGTCATGAAGTTGATCTCCGCATTGGGATGCAATCCGTAGAGACATGGATTTTCCTCTGGCAACATCTCATCCACATAACTGTGATAGCCATGATAGTCCAGATTAGGAGGAAGTGAGAAGCCAGGGCAGAGGAAGAGTTCTCCTTCAAACTAAATAAAGGGAAACATGAATAAACGATCAACATTTATTATAATTATATATAATTATTATTCATTGACTCCTTTACTGCTTTATTGTGCACAGTAATCGGCTGTAACTGTAAAGATAAGCTTGAATATTATGATAAAGCAATAACAATAACCTGAATAATAACCATAATATTACATATCAGATTAAAGTTATTCACATGACTAATTGGTCTTTACGGTCTAGAATTTTTTTTATGCAATACAACAAAACGCCACTAGATGACACCCGGCAACCAATTAATTATATTAACTTTAGATTCAAAACCATTAAACTTTTCTAAAAATTATTCACACGGGGCTTGAATGGGATTCCTCTGGGTGCTCCAGTTTCCTCCAACAGTCCATTAG
>JAOTRA010000035.1:13263117-13279676 GCA_026260255.1 Pseudolaguvia tuberculata | reverse complement strand
TGTTATAATATGCATTTATGTTTTCAGTACAATTTGATAACTTCACTATTTTGTCCTTTTATTACAAGTTCACATAATAGATTTGGACACTAGGCCAACACAAGCATTAGTGATATTTTCACTGGTGATCTACAAATGCTTTTAGAATTAAAAGCTTAAATAATCATGCGCTTCATTCTAATTCACAAGCCAAGAGCAGGTCTTTGACCCCTGGGTCTGACATCGGTGACAGATGAGCAGCACCATCTGTGTGTTATGGAGGGCTTGATCCAATGCCATAGCAGCCTGTCCCAGTCACCGTTAATCTACTTCACTTCCACCGCCACATTTACATGTGTTTCCCATTCATCAGACAAGCACACAATGAGGCCCCCTGTGGCATGAGAGTATGTATTAGTGTGTGAGGAATGAGTGTCCCAGGGGGCAGCGAGAAGAGAAGCTTTCATTTAGGAGCTACGGATGCACTGCAATGTGCATGTTATGCGTATAAGAGCAAACAAGTCTGACCTGAGGAAAGCAGAGTGCTGATGATGATGAGGAAGCGTTCATCAGGGATCTGAGCATCTGTGAGCAGGAGCACTGTAGGTTGGTTTTTTACCCCCATTTTTACACACAAACCTTCTAGATCCACCTGGGTTGAGAACAGGATTAGACAGTGTTATGGATAAAAATGGGACTGTAGCAGTCACACCCCTATTTTTGTTCTAAAGGTCAGTAAAAAACATCTAAAAATGCATCAGAGGATAAAGGGTATTTTGGGATACCGCATAAAGGGTAATGCACATGCTGTCTCCAGAGTGTTCAGCGTCTTGATCGATGCAGCAGGCCCAAATGGCCCAAGTTTCCCGCACTGTGATGAATTAAACGATAGCAGCAGCCTCATCAATAGGGCATTGAAATATTTGCCCAGACTCTTTAATAGTATCTGACAGTCTTTCGTTGTCGACTACAGGCAAGACTGAATTAGATCAATGATATGCACAAAGCAGGAGTGGATATTGATTCAGGGAAATGTTGTCCAAAAGAAAACATGATCTCTGTTAATGAATCACTGTCATTTTACATTTATCTTTAAACTGATGGACACTGTCATCTCTGCTAGTACAAACAGAGCATAATGTGAGTGTAATGAAAGCATTGATTTGCTCTCTTCTGAACATTTTAGATGAACTGGTATTGCACTGTTGTTTCAAATATTGGCTACAGGAAGTAGTTATAAGGTACACAGAAATCTGTCTGGGTTTTTACCTTAAGGTCCTGAATGCTGTACCCCTTGTGTAAGACAGGTTGAAAGGTTTTCATATCAGAAAAATAGGCTGCCAGACGAGTGAGGCTTTGCTTGCCGCTGCCACCCACGCCTACCAGCAAAGCATGGCCATGCGGACACATCAGGATTCGGCTGATCCGACAACTAAAAAATTACAAATTAATTTAATTACAAAGCTAGATAATCAGCAAAAAGTGAAATAGAACAGCAAAGAATATTATTAATGTGGTGATATTTCTTTTTTTTTTTCTCTAAAATTAGACTTTTTAATTATACTTAAGCAGACTTTATTATATATGTATAATAAAGTCAGCTTAACTGTAGATGTACTGTACATGCACTTTTATATATAATGCATATGTATATATATAAATACAATATATATAAACTCTGTGTGGAGTTTGCATGTTGTCCCTGCACTTCTCCGGGTGCTCCAGTTTCCTTGCACAGTCCAAAAACATGTACATTGATTACTGATTCTAAATTGCATATAGGAATGGGTGTGAGTGAGCGTGGTATGTGTGGCCCTTCGATGGACTGATGATCTGTCTGGAGTGTATCTAGGCTACAGCAGACCTCCTGGCCCTGAACTATGGAATATGCAGGTTAGAAGATGAATGAATGAAAGATACATTTTGGTAAACGTTTTATCACAATTAATCCTGCAGCATTACCTGTGGAATAACTTGCCTGTTCATCACAACACAATTTTGAGCTAGTAATCTATTCTACTGCATTACTACAGCAATGGCAGGTCTTCAAATATTATGGATACTTATTTTTTGTTAGTGTATTACAGTTTAACTCATAAGATGAGTAATTTTGACATTTATTATTACTATAGCCAAGGAAACAAACCTCGGACCTTCTTGTTGTGAGGCAAAATTGCTAATCACGCTAAGCCATTGTACTGCTTGGAAAAAAAAATTGCATAAGAATCTTGCATAAAATCATCTGACCAGCTAAAAAAAATGCTACAACAAAGAGTTTACAATTGGAACAGACAGTGAAAGAATATTCTTATATTCTAATCCAGACTTAGAATACAGCAATTAATAATATTCATCAGATAAAATTCTACTTTATCATGATTTTCTGCAGTGGACTTTTTTGGTAGCGAAACTGTCAAACCACTTACACATGTTGAATAGCTTCTTGGAACAAAACTAGATTCATAGCAGAATGAAGCTGATTGTAGGTATCCAGGGCAGCTGTCAGGGTGCTTCTCAATTGCTCCCACCCCTCTACAGGACTGTAGTAAGACTCTACGCCTCCCTTGCTGGTGTGAAGGTATATTAGCGGTTCTTGCAACACAAGCTGCTTCTATCAAAAGAACGATCAGACACAGGTATAAATTATATAAGATACATATATATTATAGGAAGATGAGTCTGTACTGAATGTTATTTACCTCAAACACTTGCTGAACAACTTCTGTCTGAAGCCTGTGGAAAAGCAGCAGGTCAGCTGTTTCAGCTAGCCGGTCAGAATATACTCTTCTAGATTCATGCACCCACATGTGAACCAAGTCAGAGCTTTGTTTTACACACTCAGGTCTGGAAAGCAAGAGGCCCTGGAATCACACAAAAAAGGGCCCAGGGTCCAAAACAAAAAAGTTCATCTAAAGCTAGCTAGGTATGTAAAATCAATGAACACTTCATTAAGTAACTATACTTAATTTATTATAAGTCTATTTTCAGACTCAAAACAGCCTCAGTTCCAAAGGATGTTGGTAACGTTTCTTTGAGATTTTATTCCATGCAGAATTGCAGATTTTGCTGTGAATCTCTTGTTCAACTACATCCAAGGGAGATTCACTGATTTTAAAATTGGTAACTGAACCCTAAGTTATAACCACATTGATGATTTTTCCTTGTGACATGCTGCATTATTATGCTTGAAGTAGCAATTAAGTAGGTTGCAGTTGATTAGCAACAATACTCAAAATAGTCTGTAACATTAATTGACTATTGATTGGCATAAACCCAAAGGTTTGTGAATAGGGCTGATAAAATTTAAAGCTTCGTTTTAAACAGAATTTGTGCTGAATGTATGTTCAGTGCAGTCTGAGCTTTCTTTTTCTTTCTTCTCTTTTCATCTGATAGAAGTTCTGCTGTTGTAGCCCATTCATCTCAAGGTTGACAGGCAGTGCCTTCAAAGATGCATTTCTACTTGCCACATTTGTTCTGAATGGTTTTATAAGTTACTTTAGCCTTTCTGTCAGCTAAAACCAGACTAACTGTGCTTTATATCAACAGTGTTTTTCCATCTATTGATCTGCTGCTTGCTTGTGCCCTTTTTCTTCACTGCATTATTGGTAAATTCTAAATTATTAGACTGTAATACCCTCTTTAAAAGCTTAAATGCTTTTTAAATTGCAAATTAAAAATCGTATGAATTTGTAGTTGTTTTTCAGATAAATGATTAAAGTGCCTTTAGGTAGATTTATGCATGCACTTATTTTACCTGAAAGAGCTGTGAGAGGTCCCACAGGCTGAAGAGATGATGGAATTTGTTAGCAGAAGGTAGAAAGTTGTGGGTCACTCTGTCATGTAAAGCAATGGCTGCTTGTACAACCGAGGAAACACTCCTGGCCACAGCCGTATTGAATGGAAGGCTTTGCATGTGCAGGCTAAGAATTGAGCTATAGATGGACCTTAACGTCTCTTGGGTGGGGTTGTTCACTGCTAAAACTGTGAAATGCCGCTGAAAGAGATTTTAAACCAGGTAAAGTTTATATGTCAATGACACATTTTACATATTTTATATATTTTAAGCATTTTTATGTGCATTTGTTTGTACTATTTACCCTATAAAAGTCAAAATTGTGTTAAAAAAACTACCTAAAACAATAATAGTTACCTGTAGTCTGGGATTGATGCAACTGCCTGCTTGTGGGTTTAAGCAAGCTATATACTGGGTATTGTGTACTTCTTTCAGAGACAGCTTTTGTCTGTCATACCTAGAAAAGTAACAACAGAGCATGAATATATTTTGTATTTTACCTTAGTTAAACCTTTGTCACATGTGCACATCTTTTTTCTAACCAGTGTTTGTAATCCAAATGTTGGCGTATGAGGGTGTGAGGCTGAACTGTGCCATAACTATCCATGGCTGTCATATTAATATCATCAACAAAATAGATGAGCCTTTTATTTCCTGATGGAGCATATGTTCTGCCTGCTTTCTTCTCCAACGGCATCTCCAGCATCTCTAAACATGCAGAAAATAATACAATTCATTTTAAACACATGGTTTTGCTCAAATATACTCATAAGCAGATACATGTAATACATGACTGTATTTTTATTTTAGTACTTAATGGTACTGCATTTTTTAAAATGAAGTTTAAAACGAATATGCGCAAATTCAAAGTCAGTCAATTTAAAACATAATGGAAATAGTTGTTTTCTGCCAAATGTTTTTATGCGCCAACCCTAGCCTTATTTGTCAGGTATTTTCAGCTTGAAATAATTTCAAAGAAGGATAATGATGAGAGCCAAATACTTATTAAGATATTAGCATTTCACAGCTCTTCATTGATCATTGCATCAAATGCTTTCTACTGGATTTTGCCAGTAGCAAAGCAATGCTAACGCTTCTTTAAACTAACAAATAGAAATTCTTATTATGGACCAACAGGAGACATTGTGCTACCTCTTTAAAGCTGAATTAAAAGTATTCTGATAAGGCTCACTTTGCAGTGTAGAGGATGTGCTGAAGTAATGAAGAGGCACAGTGGCAGATACAAAGGTTTCCGGTAGTGTAACCAACAAGTCATTGACTATAGTAGTTTTTCCTGTGCCAACTCCACCAACCAGCATCAGAGGCTGAGCGCATTCCAGTAACAAGCGCAAGAAGTACTGTAACCGCACGGTGTACGCTGTTGGGACCAGTACGGCCTAAACTCAATACACAGATCAAGGTACACATTAACTAATATGGCAAATGTGTATTATTGTATGAGAACTTAAAGTAAAAACAACGGCTGGCAATTTGTAGCTGTTCTAATCAAATAATAGGCAGAGAGGGAGGGAGGTTGTGAGATAGACAGAGTGAAAGAGAAATAAAAAAAGAGAGAGATAGAGCGAGAGAAAGAAAAGAAAGAGAGAGAGAGAGAGAGAGAGAGAGAGAGAGAGAGAGAGAGAGAGAGAGAGAGAGAGAGACATGTTTACATTACATTTGGTAATCAGACCAAGTAGTGAGTTGGATTTGACAGCAGACTAAACTCACAGCTAGGACTGCTGCTGCCTTTCACTTTGCTCACTGACCCTCTCTAATGTGATAAGTACTCTAAATTAGGCTGTTATTGTGTGAAATTAAAACTGCTTGCTGTGTGGGTGTGAATTTTCTCAACAAAGACTAAGAAAACTATTCAAAGCATGCTATTCTGGGCTTTAAGGGGTAAAAAAAAAACCTTTTCTTGGACTCCAAAACCTTTTCATGACATGTGATATCATTCCAGTGACCTGTAATGGTGTGTCTGGTTCCATGTGGAAAGAGGGTATTTTGTCAGTCCATGGTATAAAGCGTCTAGTCTGCGGATCCAGATAGTAATCAAAGACAGAGCCATGTGCCGGTAATTTAATGCTTTTCATCTCTTTAGTCCACCAATGGCTAAACTCAGTTCTGTAGTTGCGCAGCTGCAAAAAAAGGATGACTGTTGGTTTAGAATAAGAGTTTAAGATAAGATGTGCAGAAATGTTGTAAAGTAGAAATGTGTTTACTTGAAACAAGAAGAAAATCTGAATCAGACTCTTTGATTAAGACTTAATTATTTTGACAAAAATATAAACCATACCTAAACCATACCTGATCTTCATATGTAGGTAAATAAACCATACCTGATCTTCATATGTAGCCCCACCAAAAGCCCAGATACAGGCAAACACAAAGTAGGTCTCATACACTTCACGTGGGGAATCCGGCAGAACATTATCAGAAGTGAGCAAACAGTCCAGCAACAAGCACAGAGTCTCAATAAAGAAAAAAAATAGCAAATCACAAAATATATGAGATGCAATTTAAAACTGATATTAATACTAATGCCATTTTGTAGTGTTAAGGATGAAGTCATTGTATATTTGGACACCTATACACCTGCTCATTTCTGCCATTTATTTAATGAATCAATAAAGGTTCAGCAGCCTATTTTAGTGCCACCAGGGTGGGGAAATCACCTGATGTTAAAGAAAAACCTTTTTTTTCCATAAAGTTCAACAAATTATTGTAAATGGCAGAGGTGGAAAATAAGCAGACTATTTTGAGCTGACAAGATAATGTCAATCAAGAAATAAACATAAAATCATCAAAAGAGGAACCAGATGAGTTTCCTTTCTCCTTGGTCATGAACTGAAAATGAATGACAATGACATTTTTCTAAAGTAGCCTAAGCTGGCTTCTTCATTTATAGCATTTGGCAGACGCTCTTATCCAGAGCGACTTACGTTTATCCCTTAAACACAACTGAACAAATGTGGGTCAAGGGCCTTGCTCAAGGGGCCCCCTTTAGGGGTAAGAAATTGAAACCCAATTTTCCAATTAGCAGATCAACACATTAACCACTGCGCTACCCCTTCCATTATATTATGCTTTTTCTGACTAGATGATTGCACAAATGATCAAGTGTATAGGTGTTTCTAATTAAGAAGACAGTGAGTGTAAATGGTTTTGTGTTTTCTACCTGCACTAAACTGTTTTCTGAGATGGGGATCAAGGTCTTAAATGAGCTTTTCATTTGCTCTATGCAGCGGGATACATATTTGTCAAATAGGATAGTGAGATGTGCTTTCTCAGTTTGGTGATTCCTTTTGTCAATCCAACTGGAAACATAACTACAACACATACAGCAATAATGGTTATAGTTATTACAACAATTGAAATTCCAATGATTGGCAAAAAATTAAGCAACGATACATTTATTCTTACAGGTTCCAGCTGAGATCTTGCTGATTGACATATAAGATGCCAGCTCGAGATACAGTGGCAGGTGTTGCATTCTTTAGGTGGCTGATCTCAAACACCAATTTCATTGTGGGGGTCAATGGTATCCTCTCATTACTGGCTAACGTTAGCACCTGGAAAAGGAGAAAAATGTATCATTCATTCATTCATTCATCTTTTTACCCACTATCCCAGCGCAGTTAAGGCACGAGGCAGGTGTAGACCCTGGACAGTTTACCAGTCCATCACAGGGCCACACGAACAACCAATCACACACACATTCAATCCTATGGGCAAGTTTGACTCACCAATCAACCTAATGTACATGTTTTTGGACAGTGGGAGGAAACCAGGATACCTGTAGGAAACCCACACAAGCACAGGGAGACCATTCAAACAATTCAAAAGATCCCCAGCCCGGGAATCGAACCCAGGATCTTTTTGTAGTGAGGCAACCATGCTAACCACGCCACCCAGGAAAAAGTATAATTTTTATATAAAAAAACTAAAATGTTCTTAAAATAAAGAAAGACCTTATTGTCATCCATGACAGTGTTGAGAGACTCAGTCCACATGGGGTCCACATCACCATCCAAAATAATCCACTTAGGACCAGGGTGAGTGTTTTTGGCCTGTTCACGCATTAAGCATGACAGTAAACCTGCAAACATGAAACAGTTTATGAATCCATTGCTTCTACATCACAAAATACAAATTGCCTTAAATGGGGATAAAATACAACACAAATATACCATCTTTCCATTCCCGAGTTCCTGGATGTATGAAACCAAACAATTCATCTCGACTTATTGCTTTGGGGTTTAGATCATTCCAAACTGTTTTTTTGTTCATGTTTATATACGTTTTATAAAGCGTGCGTAGGATCTGTCAGAACATAGATACAGATTTTTAATTCAACACCTTCATTAAGTATAATAAACTTTCACAGAAATAGAAAACAATAATAATAATAATAACGCCTAATCTATTAATAAGCAAGTCAAGTTATCTTTATTTGTATAGCGTTTTTAACAATTGTGACTGTTTCCAAGCAGCTTTACAGAAACACATCATATAGACTTAATAATAATAAAACATTAATTACACTCTATAAGATAATATTTGTAAATTAAATGAGGCAACAGAGGCAGAGAACCAAAACTCCATCTGTAACAGAATGGAGAAGAAACCTTGGGAGAAACCAGGCTTATCGTGGGTCAGGGATTGTCAGTTCTCCTCTGACCAGACATACAGAAGGCAGACACATACCTGGCTCTTGCCTGTACCAGCATTTCCTATGACAAATATGGAGTGACGGACACTCATAAGTTCTTCAAGCTGAATAACCTACAATAAATATCCAAAATGTGTCAGTAAGAGATTTTTACTAAATTGTTGACTTTCTTACAATTTTACTTTCTTTTAAAATGTATGTAGGTTTTACCTTAAGGATGAAGGGATCCTCTGGCTGGAGTTTCAGTTCCAGAGTGCTTTGACGGACCAGCTGCTCAAAATCATGATCGATTTGCCTTGGTACCTCAACACCAGGAAACAGGTCACTAACTAGACCCAGGAACACTGGAACATCCTCGGTGACAATTTTAGGCATGTTGAAATCTCGTAAAGCACGCATTAATACCTGTTTATACAAAGCAACCATCAGTAATGTACTAACAACTACAATCAAATCAGAAATTATTTGAAAGACATGTAGAATATTGTTTTTAGCAAGACACATTACCTGACCCTCTGGTCTGGCGTTGTCCTTCCTTTTAAGAGCACCAGCAACTACCAGTACACACTTGATGGCACGTAAACCCCAATCATAATGGTTCTATGTAATTGCAGACAACCTTGGTTACTTTCATTGTGGTTCCACAATTATCAGGTACATACCTATAGCTGGTTAAAAGATAATATAGGGTAATATGGTGTAAAAGTGTTTTGTTGTACCTGTTTGGAGAGCAGCTCCTTGCAGAGGTTGTATAAGGTGATAAATTTTTTGCCTAAAACCTTTGCATTCAGAAAACCCTCAGCCATCAGCATAATCTCACAGATCAGTTCCAAATCTGGCACCACCATCGCACATGGCCTGAAAACGTAATCAACATGATTCATTCTTAGGAAACTGCAATTTCTGAATAGAAATTATGACACAAAATAATGATAACAATAACTTAATAATAATAACTTAAATGATAGACAAAATAAACAAAATAAAATAGACAAACTAAACAAAATTAAACACGTATAAGTATTAAGTATTTATACTGGAAAAAAAATACAACCCAAATTCTGGAAAAGTTTTGAATAAAATGAAAATTAAAAGACTTTTACACCAATAATTTATTCACAACAGAACAAAGATTAGATATTGTACAATTGTATCCACTAACTGGGGTCTTTGATGTCTGCTACAGGTTTTGTTAAAAGTTAGCAAAGGAGCAACAAAGAGATAAAAAAGCAATACACTGGAGAAATATCTGTTTGTATGGGACAAGGCTGAACACATTTGTTTGATGCTTGTGGCCCTCACGCCCCAGATGACACAACCTTTTATGACATAGCGTCCCAACATTTCCAGAATTTGTGTTGTACGTATAATATGCAAATACTGTTTAAAAAACATTTCTTGTTTTTATTTTATTTTTGTTGACTTTTTTGCCCATTTTCTTGCAGTTGTATGTGTATTTATATCTAATAACACTCTTGTACCTGAACAGTGCTTTGAGGTTTTCAGGTAACTCAGTTCGTCCAGCATAGTCTGGGTTCATGGTAATAAAAATTCCCACTGAGGGCTTCAAGCTCATCTCCTCATCTAAGAAGAACAATCTTCAAAACAGCATTTAAAATTAATAATCTGTATCTGAATGTGTGTATGACAAACACAAATGCCTGTAGCTGTATACTTTTTCCTATTGTAACGAATGGCATCTTGTATAGTTTTCACTTGCACTGCAACAACTGATAGCACCTCCACAGCAAGGCGGTTAAATTCATCAAAACAGCCCCATGTGCCAGTCAGTGCCAGACCTTTAAAGATATTTCCTATGGACTAAAACAGTTGTCATATCACAACAGTATTTACGTGATTATCAACTAAGAGCTTAGCAAAACATTTCATAAAAACAGCAACTAGCAGCATAACAGTGCTATTACCTTGTAATCCATTTGTTCAGAACAGTTAAATACATATACCATCACACCCAAGGCCCTGCCCAGGTCTTTTATAGTTTCAGTCTTGCCTGTGCCAGCAGGGCCAGCTGGCGCTCCACTCATCATCAGATGCAGAGACTGGGTTAAGGTCACATAGCACCTGAGTACGAACATATCACCGCTCAGTAAATAGGAAAAAGCTTTTCACTAATGTAGATTATTCACATTAAACATTATTGGTCAGGTAGCAACATGATGTCTGTGATGTCACCTGTCTGTGAGAGGTGTAATGACCAGGCGTGGGGTATTGCCCAGGTACTCATAAGAGTATTGGAACTGAGCATCACAGATGTTGGCAAAGCAGTGCTTCTGTTGTTCATCCCAGTAGTGACGCAGCTGAGACAGCCAGGTGAAAGAATTGGTACTGTTCACCTGGACAAAATAGGAGACAATGTCAAAATAGCAGCTGAAATCTTATCAAACATCTTTGGGCAAAGTTGGCTGTAGTCAACAGTAAGTATGACTGAAAATTATTTTCACTTGGTTTTATTATAACTTGGTTATTGTTATATATGGTATAAAAGAGGTGGCTTAGAGGTTAGGGTGTTGGACTGATACCAGAAAGACTAAGGTTCGAAATCCAAGCACTATCAAACCACCACTGTAGGGCCTTGAGAAAGGCCCTTAACCCCAATTGCTCCTGAGAGATAAATGTAAGTCGCTCTGGATAAGGGCGTCTGCCAAATGCTGTAAATGTAATATATTTTATAATAATAAAAATAAAATAGAAATTTTGTTTGAATTAAACATTTTTAAAAGTCTGGGTTTAAAATCTAACCATGGAATATGTACAAGTAAATTAGAAAATGTAAAATCCTTTTCAAAAACTGTTTTAGTACATTCATTCATTCATTCATTCATTCATTCATTTATTCATTCATTCATTCATTCATTTATTCATTCATCCACTTATTCCCGAATTCGGGGTTTGCCCCACCACACATAGGGCAAGAGGCGGGGATACACCTTGGATGGGACTGCAGTCCATCTCAGGGCAACACATAGACAAACAACCATCCACACAGACATTCACTCCTATGGACAATTTACAATCACCAAACGACCTAATCTGCATGTTTTTGGACTGTGGGAGGAAACACACGCAAGCGCGGGGAGAACATGCAAACTCCGCACAGAAAGATCCTGGTCCGGGATTCAAACCCGGGACCTTCTTGTTGTGAGGCGACTGTGCTATTCTCTAAGCCACCGTGCAACCCCGTTTTAGTACCGATTTTCTGGAATATCATATCAGAGCAAGATTTAAGTCATAGAGCTTTAATACTTTTAGTTCTGACTCTATACCATACACAAAAAAACAGCACAAATCTAAATATTACTTGACACTTCTTGAACGCTACTAGTAACCCATTGTAAAAGCAAACCTTTTGAGAAATGAGTTTCAATACTATGTCTCTGGCATGGACTTCTACAGTGCAGAGAGTCATGATCTTCTGTCGGTCCCCGGGACTCAGCTCTCCCAACAACATCTTTATCAGGGAGTTAAGCTGGGCAATCTAAAGAAATAGGGCAGATAATTCAAAGCGTATGATGGCACAGTAATAGGTTTTGTGTGAGCATACAGTGAGCTTTGTGGTTTGTGCTTACAGTAATTATATCAATTTACATGCCAGAGAAGCAGATAGTAATAACAGCATCGGTGGGCACATCAAGGTCACATACTCACCAGAGAAAGCTCGACACTTTTTTAAAATTTGTCTGCATGTGGAAAGATGTTAATATGTGTTTGTGTGTGGTGGTGGGGGAATTAGGGGTAGAGCAAGTAATAGTTGCATGGAACTAAGTAGCAGGCAAATAGTAATATACAGTCCCTCGCGCCTGTATATTAGATGTAAAAAATAGGTTTATGCAAGTGATGCTGTGCAAGGACATGCTAACCTTACATATTGCTAGAGACAGACAGTGTATGATACTTCAGAGACTTTATGTAAACAGTATGATTCTACATGGCTCAGAATTACACACTTTATCCCAGAGAGAAACAATTTGAAAAATTTAGTGCAATCTCCATCAACTCCCAAATAATCATAATCAACAGTCTAAATTCTGTACCTTGATTCAGTGGGCTGTTTCAGTTTTGACTGTTTCAAGACATACTAGTACAAACTGTCAGAAAGAGTGGGGGGAGCAGGATCGGGGAAAAAGAGCGCACCCAAACGCAGGATTGGCAAGTTTAAATTGTCCATTGTAATCATAATAAAGAAGAAAGAAGTAAAATAAGAATAAATAAATAAACAAAAAAACACGAACAAGATTTAAACTAAAAAATACCGTGAACGATGCGTGACGTGACAGGATCGCAAATTGATCTAGAACTTAACTTAGCGCATAAACTTGAGCATGAAAAACCCATTCAGGGCAAAATGGAAAAAGGCGAGATGATCCAACGGCCCCTAGGAGAAAACTGCCGGCTCATAACACGCGCGAATCCGCGCTTGACGAGACTCAGCAGACTCAGCTACACACCGGCAGCGCGCTGGAGACACCCATCTCAGAGGAGGGCGTGACAGTACCCTCTCCTATATGAACGCCTCCAGGCGTTCCCCTAGGGGCCCCTCCGGGAGAAAGAGGAGCAAGGCCAAGAACCAGGACATGACGAGAGAGGGGAACCTGAACATAACGAGAAGGGGGAACCTGAACATGAACATGACAAGAACGGGGAGACCTGAACATGAACATGACAAGAAAGGGGGGACCTGAACATGAACATGACGAGAAGAGGCAACCTGAACATGACGAGAAAGGGGGGAACCTGAACCTGATGAAAAAAGGGGAAACCTGACACAAAAGGGGGAAACCTGAACCTGACGAGAAAAGGGGGAAATCTGAACCTGAACATGACGAGAAAGGGGGGACCTGAACTTGAACATGACGAGAAAGGGGGGACCTGAACTTGAACATGACGAGAAAGGGGGGACCTGAACCTGAACATGACGAGAAAGGGGAGACCTGAACATTAACATGACGAGAAAGGGGAGACCTGAACATGAACATGACGAGAAAGGGGAGACCTGAACCTGACGAGAAAGGGGGGAACCTAAACCTGACGAAAAAGGGGGAAACCTAAACCTGACGAAAAAGGGGAAAACCTGAACCTGACCCTGACGAGAAAGGGGGGAACCTAAACCTGACGAAAAAGGGGGAAACCTGAACCTGACGAGAAAGGGGGAAACCTGAACCTGACGAGATAGGGGGAAACCTGAACCTGACGAGATAGGGGGGAAACCTGAACCTGACGAGATAGGGGGGAAACCTGAACCTGACGAGATAGGGGGAAACCTGAGCATGACGAGATAGGGAGAAACCTGAGCATGACGAGATAGGGAGAAACCTGAGCATGACTAGATAGGGGGAACCAGAGCATGACGAGATAGGAGGAACCAGAGCATGACGAGATAGGAGGAACCAGAGCATGACAACAAAGGGGGAACCTGAGCATGACGAGAAAGGGGGAACCTGAGCGAGAACATGAGAGAGGGGAACCTGAACGAGAACCTGAACATGAGAGAGGGGAACCTGAACATGAGAGGAGAACCTGAACCAAACGAGAACCTGAACATGAGAAAGGGGGAACCTGAACATGGGGAGCCTAAACATGAGAGGGGAGCCTGAACATGGGAAACCTGAACATGGGGAGCCTGAACATGAGAGGGGAACCTGAACATGGGAAACCTGAACATGAGAGAGAACCTGAACATGGGGGAACCTGAACATGGGGAACCTGAACATGGGGATCCTGAACATGAGAGAGAAGCCTGAACATGAGAGGGAATTCTGAACATGAGAGAACCTGAACATGAGAGGGAAGCCTGAACATGAGAGGGAAGCCTGAACATGAGAGGGAAGAATGAACATGAGAGAACCTGAACATGAAAAAGGGGGGAACCTGAACAGGACATGAACTAGAAAGGGAAAGGGGACCAAACAGAATAACTGAACAAACAAAGAAACCTGAGGCTGAGGCAATAAGCAAAACTAAAAATACTCAAAAGACACTGAAGAGGAGAAAAAAAAGTACTCAGCCAGATAAACATAGAAGGGATAACGGGGGTCCAGGTCCATGAATGATCCAAGACGCTGAAAGGGTAGGATCGGGGCGAGGCTTCCTAGCCTCTGTGACACGAACAGAACGAGGCTTCCTAGCCTCCTTGACAGGAACAGAACGAGGCCTCCTAGCCTCCATGACAGGAACAGAACAAGGCCTCCTAGCCTCCGTGACAGATACAGAACGAGGCCCCCTAGCCTCTGTAACAAAAACAGAACGAGGCCCCCAGGCCTCCTCGACAAGAACAGAACAAGGCCCCCAGGCCTCCTCAGGAACAGAATGAGGCCCCCAGGCCTCCTCAGGAGTAGAACAAGGCCCCCAGTCCTCCTTAGGAGCAGAACGAGGCTCGACCACCTGCGGACCAGGCAGACGCTCCTCGACCACCTCCGGACCAGGCAGACGCTCCGCGACCACCTCCGGACCAGGCAGGCGCTCCTCGACCACCTCCGGACCAGGCAGGCGCTCCTCGACCACCTCCGGACCAGGCAGACAGCTCCTCGGCATGGTGTAAGCGTGTGGCTGAGATTTTAAAACGCTGCGCACTCCCGCACGACACTTACGGCCGTCATATCTCCGCGGGAATGCGATTGGAGGGTGTACTTCTGCCAATCCGCTGGGTGCAAACTTGGTTGGATCATACTGTCAGAAAGAGTGGGGGGAGCAGTATCGGGGAAAAAGAGCGCACCCAAACGCAGGATTGGCGAGTTTAAATTGTCCATTTTAATCATAATAAGAATAAGAATAAATAAATAAACAAAAAAACACGAACTTTTAAAACGAAGATTTAAACTAAAAAATACTGTGAACGAGGCGTGACGTGACAGGATCGCAAACTTGAACTAGAACTTAACTTGGAGCATAGACTTAAGCATGAAAAACACCATCAGGGCAAAAGGGAAAAAGGAGAAATGATCCAACGGCCCCTAGGAGAAAACTGCCGGCTTATAACACGTGCGAATCAGCGCTTGACGAGACTTAGCTGCGCACCGGCAGCACGCTGGAGACGCCCATCTCAGAGGAGGGCGTGACACAAACACAATAAGCATGGTTTATTTCACCTGTACCACTGTATAGATCAAAACCACAAGGTGATACCACTTGGTGTAAAATGGCTAGTGTGAGGTTAGCAGATTGTCACAGGTATACACTAAAATTTCCCTCTAGCTGTTGCCACTGGATAGTGTGACGCTTGCCTCAACATACAGAACATAAAGGTATATTTACCTCTAAACTTCTGCTTCAACTATATGAAATTAGATCTTCTTCTCCTTTTGGCTTCTAGGGGTCGCACCAGCGGATCATTCTTCTCCACACTACCCTGTCTGCTACATCTGCCTCTTTCACCCAAACTACTTGCATATCTTCCTTAACCACATTTATAAACCTCCTCTTTGGTCTTCCTCTTTTCCTCCTTCCTGGCACCTCAGTCCTCAGAATTTTTCTACCAATATACTGCATGTCCCTCCTCTGCAGATGTCCAAACCATCTCAACATAGACTCCCTCACCTTGTCTCTAAAACATCCTACATGCTACATCCCTCTAATAAACGAATTTCTAATCCTGTCCATCCTCGTCACCCCCAATGAAAATCTCAGCATCTTCAACTCTACCACCTGCAGCTCCGCCTCCGGTCTTTTTGACAACGCCACTGTCTCCAAACTCTACAACATCGCTGGTCTCACTACAGTTCTATAAACGTTCCCTTTCACTCTTAGCGAAACTCGTCTATTACAAATCACTCCTGCCACTCTTCACCATCCGTTCCACCATGCCTGAACTCTTCACTTCTCTAATGCACTCTTTGTTACTTTGCACTGTTGACCCCAGGTACTTGAACTCTTCCACCTTCACTACCACTTCTCCCTGCAACCTCACCACTTGCCTTCCCACTCATTCACACACATGTACTCAGTCTTACTCCTGCTGACTTTCAATCTCTTTCTCTCCAGCGCATACCTTCACCTTCCAGATTCTTCTCAACCTGCTCTCTACTCTCACCACAAATAACAATATCATCCACAAACATCATCGTCCATGGAGACTCCTGTCTGACCTCATCTGTCAACCTA
>JAOTRA010000035.1:13173991-13185917 GCA_026260255.1 Pseudolaguvia tuberculata | reverse complement strand
AGAGGAGTAGTTTACTAACAGATCAGCAGAGGAGTAGTTTACTAACAGATCAGCAGAGGAGTAGTTTACTAACAGATCAGCAGAGGAGTAGTTTACTAACAGATTTTGTTTAAAATCCACAGAACACTTATTCTGGTTTACTGTTTTTATTCATGGTTGGGAAAGAGATATTTGTATGAGAGGATCTGCTGCCCATCTCAACTCCTTGAAAGGCATGAGTGGTAAACCCTTGACAGGTTGCCAGTCCATCACAGGGCCACACATGCTCACATTTACTCTATGCGCAATTTAGAATTACTTATCAACAACATGCGATTTTAAACCACACAAGCACAGGGAGAGTGTTCAAAATGTATTAATAATCAAGGACTATAAATAGATCTTGCATTCTCAACTAAAAATACAAAAAAAATATATAAAGTTTTGCTACAGGTTTAAGTAAAACATATTTGTAAATTTGATAGTAATTAGTCATTAGATATATAAAGATTTCTTGTTTGTTGTTAACGCAAGTTGCAGGATTTATTTTTTTAGCAACATATGTAAAGGTTTTGGGGGTTTTTTTTGTAGTGCCTAGGTTATGTTGTCTAACTAGTCAAACCTTTTAAATTAAAGAATTTTTTGTGTATACCAAGAAACAGATTCTCAGTTTCTTTTCAAAAACTTTTCCAGAGCTGTTACTATTTCAAAGATCCTTTTTTTTATTTATTTATTTTCACATTTGTTAGACAACAGTTTGATTAGCATTTTTTGTAGAAAATTTATTTTGGTCTGTTTTTTTTTTTTCACTGATTATATTTTGTATTATCATTATTATTTGTGGTATTATTATTATTCATTCATTCATTCATTCATTCATTCATCTTCTTACCCGCTTATTCCCGAATCCGGGGTCACGGGGGTCTATCCACTACGCCCGTATTATTATTATCATTATCATTATTATTATTATCATCAAGAATAATAATAATACTAATAATAAAAATAATAATAATAATAATAATAATAATAATAATAATAAATTAGGTATATAGCAAATTACAGTATACTTGTGACTAAAAGTCTTTTTAAATAAATCATAAAAAAGGTAAATGTTAGCTCAAGGTTTAGGAAAAAGGTCTGCACAATGTGCTCTAAAAACACATTCATAAAAGGAAGATTGTGAATCTTAGGAATGAGATAAGCTATCTCTTGTTTCTAGGAAATGCTAGAAAAAGTTGTGACAACATTATAAAAGGAAGAGGAAAACATTCATTACATGTTTTGCTGAAGACTGGCATGTTGTAATTTTGATAAGAAATTATTATTATTATTATTATTATTATTAGCATCATTATTATTGATTGATTGATTCATTCATTCATTCATTCATCTTCTTACCCACTTATTTCCGAGTCAAGGGGGTCTGCTAAACCTATCCCAACACACACAGGGCGAGAGGCAGGGGTACACCATGGACGGGTCACCAGTCCATCTCAGTGCAACACATAGACCATTCACACACATTCACTCCAATGGACAATTTACAATTACCAGTTCAGTTCAAATAAAAATGGATCACAGTTATAACAGTATTAAAGTATTTTTCTGTTTATTTACAAAGTAAGAACAAAATGAAAACAATTGTTTTCACTTATTATTTCAAAATGATCATTGAGAGTAAAAAAAATTCAGATCATGATGCACTAACTAAGACTAAGAGGTTTTTTTTAAGACTTCAGTCTTAGAAAAGGATGGACAATGCTTGAGTATGTTTGGACTAAATGAAATTCTTATTCAAATAGACAGTTCTGTGCTTTTATTTTTGTGACAACATACGGTCAAGTGTCCAGAATATCGCTCATATTTTGAAATAAAGTAGATTTTTAAAGATTTTTTCTTCCTAAATATGGTGATTAAATATTAAATACTGTAGTATATGTATTCTTTTAAAATTAATAGATTTAAATTAGAAGTAAATTAGCAAAAGTTTTCATAATGACTACATTAATACCATATATTGGTGTTCACCAGACTCGGTCCCGCAGAATTTTGCTCCATCCTGCTTCAACACACCTGTGGTTTCCAGTATTAGAGACAGCTTGATTCTCTTGTTGAGGTGAGTGTGAATGAAGCTCTGCATGATAACAGCCCCTGTTTGTGTTGTGCATATGATTCTGCTACACATAACAAGCTGATCAAAATACTGTCTTAGTTAGTGGGAGACTTGGGCATTTACAAGAGCATAATATGCTCCTTGCTTGGCAATTAGCTGACTGTGCGTGCCTTTCTCAACCACCTGGCCATTCTGAATGACTGCAATAATGTCAGCATTCTGAATAGTGCTCAATCGATGAGCAATGACGATGCAGGTACGGCCCTGTCGAGCATTGTCCAGAGCTTTCTGCACAACCTGGACCACAGGAAAGGGAAGAGACAGTCAGAAAGCTTCTCTCATCAGAAGTAACCAATATGTGCAACATCTGTATAATCATGGACCAGCTGTGTTTGCAAATAACAGGCATAAAACGTATTGCCACATCAAATCAAAGAAAGAATTGGACATTTAATATTAATTGATAGTAGATAGTATATGTGTTGATGTGCGAAATCAGCACAGAAAAAGCCTTTGCCCATAAACCAAACCAGGGACTTTCTTGTTGTGAGGCAGCGTGTTAACCCCTTCGCCACCACACCATTCAAATATCAGTGTGTACATAATTAGCAATAATTCAGTTTCATGATAAATCAGTTTCTTTAATTTATAGCAGGACAGACAATCTGTCTATTTTACCTCACAGTTGCCATGGGTTTATACTCGAACTTAATGTAAATCGAACACTAATTGTTTTTTTATTGGCAGAAATCAGGCTATTGTAAAGGTAACAGAAACAATTGAATAGTTAAAGCCCTGTGCTGTGGGGGAAAAGGTTAGGAGTTGAGCCTCAGCTCCAACAAGTTACTACTACAGACCCCTGAAGCCCTTAACCCCCAATTACCCATAAATGTCACTCTAAATAAGAATGTCCAAAAACCAGAAATATAAAATGGGAAACATTCTATGTTTGACATAGCCACCCATAATCCTATTTTGGTTAAAAATATTTAATTAGGATTTGGAGTTAAATTTGAAGATAAATTAATAAATGAATGAATGAATGAATTAACTTAAATTATTCATTACTTCATGTTTGTTTATATATAACAAAAACAATATAGATAATTTATTGCTTTTAAAACCTGGCAGTCGAAATACTGGGTAAACTTTTCACAAGTTTCAATTCAGATGACACTTTGCAAATGTGTTGTCTGATTATTTGTGCCAGAGGGTGTTAGACAGGCATATGGTTTTATGTGTAGTTGTGTTTACTCTTTTGTGAGATCCTGGTGGGTTTTGTTCCCCCCCCCCCCCCCCCTGGTTTTCATTGGACTAGGCATTAGGCTTATTGTCTGTTTTGCAAGTGTATTTCCGGTTAAAGAAAGGTACAAGGGCATTGGTTTTATAATGCTTCCTGGTCTACATTTTCATATGAAACATATTAATGTTTCATTTATTTTGTAAATCCTGAATTGAACAGACAGCAGCATAAAGAGACAATTAGGAACAGCTAACATACCTTTTCACTTTCTGTGTCCAAAGCTGATGTAGCTTCATCCAAAAGCAGCACTTTTGGTTGTCGGACCAAAGCTCGGGCTATAGCTATCCTCTGTTTCTGGCCACCAGACAGCTGAGTGCCTTTATCTCCTACACGTGTGTTGTATTTCTATAAAATATGCTGATCATGAGTATAGTCAAGAAAATGATAAATATGATATTAGTAGAAACTGTAAAAATGGCTGGGATACAGTGTACATGGCCAAAGGTTTATGGACATTTGAACATCATGGCTACATATGGTCCTTTCCTGAATCTTTGCATCAAAGTCTAGCATTTAGATTTCCCTACAGACGAGCCATGTTACACAAGGGTGGAGGTATTATAAGGTATTATAACAGCAGTGAGTTACGTCTAATATGTTCGTATAGTTGGCCAGTTGTCAACATACTTTTGGCTTCATAATTTCTGACTTCATGAAAAGGCTTAGATTATGAATGTCAATTTACAAAGGTTAATCACAAAGGTGATACTGACCTTTAGTCAAGTATTTACACAGTCCCTTGCAAAATGGCCTGGTAAAAATTGAATGCAACACTGGATGGAAATAAATCTTGTGACATTGCTTATCGAAACAATGCCACAGCAAATGCATGCCTTAATCGAAGCTAAAGGTGATATATATTAAAGTGTGTTTTTTTGGTGGCGACGTTTTTTTGGCCAGGCAGTGTATCTCAGACATACTAAAACTAAGATTTCAAGGTAGACCTTTTCCAGAAAAGTTAGGAATTGTGAGGAGAATTGGCAAGCATGTACGTTAAAAGAAAAAACATGTGGAGGTAAATGATGCCTAAAGTAAAATGTACCTCTGGCAGGCTAAGAATAAAGTCATGGATATTAGCATTTTTAGCAGCCTCCTCAATCTCTGCCTGGTTGACCACACGGTTGTTGTCTCCATATTGGATGTTTTCAGCAATGGTGCAATCAAATAGGATGGGTTCCTGAGACACAAGACCCAGCTGAGAGCGCAGCCAAGCAAGGTTCAATTTCTTTGCATCGACCCCGTCCATTAACTAAACAAAAAAATGCATTCAGCATTGCAAAAAAGTAACATAATATCATATACTTTCTTCAAATTCTGTACTCTTATTTCCTTTTCTTAATTTAGTCTAAAAGTTACATATTATATGACATATATAGTGACCATGTAATGTAATGACTATGACTGGCTTGGTTATTCTGAAAGAAAACAATGAAAAAGTATGTCTGATCCTGACGCACCACATGCCCATCGGTAGTGTTGTAAAATCGCTCTAACAACTGGACTGATGTGCTTTTTCCACAGCCACTACCTCCGACCAGTGCCAATGTCTGTCCTTGAGCCACTGATATGTTTAGACCTTGCAGAATCTTTATGTTTGGACGTGTCGGGTATGAGAAATGGACATCACTGAACTCTATGTCTCCCTTATAGTTCATCTGAAAGAAAGGCAAGAACTTTAATCATTCCATATAGAAAGACAAAACAGTAGAACATTAAATAAAGAGTATAATGGGGTTTGGATCTTAGGACTTGGCAGAACAGTGGCTAAGTGGTTAGCACTGTTGATTCGGGTATGGGTCTTGCTTTATCGAGTTTGTATGTTCTCCTTGTGTGTGTGTGTGGGGGGGGGGGGGTTATTCTTTATACTCCTATAGTCCATGTGTGCTAGGTTGGTGATTCTAAATTTCCCATAGATTTGTTTGGCCGTGTGATGGACGGGCAACATATCCAGGGTGTACCAGTCCTGCATTACCCCCTTCAGAGATTGGGAATAGGCTCCAGCACACCTCTATGACCTTGAATTAGGAAATAAGCAGGCATTTGAATGAAAGGATCTTAATTCTAAAATATATTTTACTTACTGGTTTATTCCCTGCCTCACTGTAGATGTCAATCTCTGGCACTTGTTCAAGTAAGTTTAAGATTCTCCCAGCTGCAGCTTTTGCTTTGGCAAAGTCTGGGGCAAATGATGAGGACTGGCCAATACTCATTGCAGCAAACACAATAACAGAAAAAACCCTTAAACAAAAAAAATTAGTCACATATATGTGAAGATAGCAAATGAAACAAATAAACAAGAGCTATATCTGGTTGACTAGATATACTTTCCAAATTGTGCTTACAGGAAAACATTCTCATATTCCGTGTAGCAGTGTGCAATCAGCCAAGAGCCAAAACGAAAGATTGCAGCGTTGACAAAGTAAGGAATTGCTTCAGAAATGGCAAAGGTGAGTCCATAGATAGGTGCTTTACATAGGGCTGACCTGTAATGATTATATTTGTTTCAAATTTAAGTTAGATATAAAAGAAATGATTTTTACATATACAGAATAATGAAAATAGATAACTATGTGGCATTTTGTTGGCATAGGTTGGGTGCAATAATTCCCTGAGGAAAGGAGTGTGTTAAAAGTTATTGTAATTATAAGATTTGTTGTTCAAAAAGAAAATTGACATTTAGCAGACTACCTGCAGGATTTATGAGACTAGTTTATCACCATCAGCAACCATTAATTAAATAATTAAAAGCACATATTTGGAAAACCGAATTTTCTTCCTCTTAGTACAGTTTCAAAGATTTGCATTTATGCCAGTGCACAATAAAGCTATTCTAGTCACTGTATTTTCCTGTCTGTCAAAATGTATCAGATCATCAAAGTTACTCTTCCAATTGTTCTGTACTGAGAATAAATATTATAATTAAGTGGTACCGATATGGTTTGCTGAGGCTTTCATCAAACTTCTGGAAGAAGACCTCTTCTTTTGTTAATCCAACCACAGTCCTAAAGTTTTCAACAGTTTCTGTGGATATCTGTGGAATAAGCAAAAGGTTAAAATTAATATGCACAGTGGCATATTTTAGGTGTATTCTAAAACTTTAGCTTGAATGTAAAAATAAGAATCCAACATTGACATAATACAATATCTTAACACAATTTATATTGTAAAAGTTGAACTACCCTGAGACACAGAAAAACTATAGTTCAAATAGTAGCATGAAAACCTGAATTAGCTAAATTATTTATCTAGTTATGCTCACATTTCACAGTTATATTTATGATATTCTAAAATAATACAGTTATGTATATTACCTTGCCAGACATCTCTAGTGCACTCTGATCTTTGGAAGCATGACCTCCCAAAGCTTTCATCTGGATCATATGGGACCCAATGAGGAAAGGCACACAGGAAAGTATAAGAAGAGTAAGTTGCCAGCAATAAATGAAGGCTATGATTACAGCAATTCCTAAAGAACAGATTGTTCCACTGGTTAAACCCAGTCTTGATCCTGCTGCCTGAGAAAAAAATGAAGGCAAGGAAAACTGTAAAAAATTATCTGTTTTAATGTAAATCCATGGTAATAAATTAAACAGTTATAATATCCTTAAGACATATATCACTTTGATGAATATATGATACAATTTGTAAGCAAAAAATTACTGTACAGTTGTATTCAACTAGCAAAACATTAAAAAAATACCATTATATTAATTTTATTAATTAAGTCCAGACTTGTGTTACTTACTACATTTCGTTTCTGTAGTTAGATATTAATTCATATTACATATGAATTAGTATATTACATATTACATATGAATTAGTGTCATATCATTAGAAGTCAAAACCCATTTAAGTATTTGTCTAACTGAATAATAAACTAGTTCTCCCTGCGCTTGAGTAGGTTTTCTTCGGATAAAACATGTTTCCTCCCACAGTCCAAAAACATGTACATTAGGTTGATTGGTGACTCTAAACTGTCCATAGTGAGTGTGAGTGTGTGTGGTTGTGAATTTTGCTCCAGCAGACCCCAAATGAGACAATAAACAGGTAAGAATATGAATGAATGAATGAATGAATGAATGAATGAATGAATGAATGAATGAATGATAAACCAATGATAAACCAGAAATTATAAGGAAACAAAGACTTGAGTATGATGAGAAATCCCTTACTCCTTTAACTATTGAGGCATCTGTTGCTAATTTAGTAGTAAGGACACCCACAGCATTGTCGTGGTCATCAAACCAGCCGATGTCCTGCAAGCACATTAGCAAGTTAGAAAGCGGAACAAGCAGTCTTGCCAAAGATTGTTTTATTTTTAGTAATATAGTTTAGGACAGCTTTGGCCTACCTGCCGCAATATAGCTTTGAATGTCTGACTTCTTAATCTCATAGTTAAAATTTCCCCACACTTCCCAAACATGAAACCCTGGAAATAGGGACGTCATTGTTTTTAAATTGGCCAGAATAAAAAATTTAAAAATCTTAAACTAGAGATGGTATTCTTTTCGGTGTACCTGAAGGAAATAGGTAATAAATGACACGCCTCCAAGCAGGAGAAACAGAAGAGAAAACATCAGAGTCTTCTGTCGCTTCACTTCTGGATCAATCTCGGCGAATACCTAGTTATGAAAGCAAAAATGCAAAAAGAAAATCAAAGCTACAATGTAAAATAGAAAAACTATGACCTTGGACAAGCCTACTTACTATGCATGAGTCACATGCCTACAAACCACAAATATGTTTGACAAGTAGCAACCGCAAGGAAAGACAACTACTCACACCAATGATTTTGGCAAAGAGGATAGCCACACAAGGGTAGACAGCTCCGCCCACAATGCTGGCCAGTATACCCACTATCATGTAGGGCCACTCAGATTTGTTCAGAGCCAGAATCCTGGTGAAAGGGACATCTGCAACCTTTTCTTTCTCCTGATTAAATTTGAGATAAATATGAATATATTTCATTGTATAGTATTTGAAATAATTATGTAGCCTTTCATTCAACAGCTTTGTTTTATTAATTCTTTCTTTTTTTAGCATTTTAGCATTGAATTTCTTTACTAATACTTCAAATGACAAAAGTCAGTTATTATTGTATAAATCATACCTTTTTTTCCTGTTTAAATCTGTGTTTTTTAGATTTTTTATTTTGCTTTGAATTTTTTTTTGATGGTATCCTCTGAAGATTTATGCTACGTCTTATGGAATTTCTGTCAAGTCCACCATTGTCTAATGTGACTTGCAGGAGATCGTCAGAATTGTCAGCTGTTTCTCCCATCTCATTATCATTATCAAAATCATAATCATCAAATTCATCACCATCATCATCATCATCATTATTATCATCTTTAACGTAATCTTCTGGACTTTCCTGTGACTACACACCACAGATAAACAGAAAGGGCCTTTACATTTTCCTTTACACTGATTAACCATTTTCCATAATTTTCTATTCCAAGGTATACAAGAGTACCTGTTGTGTGACAAGAGAGTAATAAACTCCTTTCTTGCTCATAAGGTCCCTGTGAGTGCCAAGCTCCACCACCTGACCATCTTTAAAGCCAGCAATTATATCAGCAGTACGGATGGTAGACAACCGGTGAGCAATCACTATGGTTGTTCGCCCTGATCTTGCCTGGAAATACATAAAAGCTAACATTGGCTAATTCTCTGATATGTAATCAGGAAATAATCATTTGTAAAGATTTAACACAAATATTTATATGCTAGCAGTATAGGAGTATTTGTATTTGCCGTACTTTATCCAAAGCAGCTTGGACAATAGCTTCACTCTGTGTGTCCAAAGCTGACGTTGCTTCATCCAGCAGAAGGATTTGCGGGTTTTTAACCAAAGCACGTGCAATGGCAATCCTCTGCTTTTGTCCACCACTTAGTTGTGCCCCACGTTCTCCTACCAAGGTGTTCAGTTTCTGTGTCAGAAAAAGTCATTAATCTACTTCTCTTATAACTAAAGTAGGGTCATTATTTATTCATCTGTTGTGTGAAGTGTTTTCAGCATTTTTTGCAATCATTTAAAATGTCCTTTGACTATGAAGTTTGGACGACTTCCTTTGTTTTAAGTTAAAAAGCCCCAACGTTTACCTCTGGTAATTTGGAGATGAATTCATCGGCATTGGCTTCTCTCACAGCCCGTTCAATGTCCTCATCAGTGGCATCCTTGCAACCATAACGAATGTTCTCAGCAATAGTGGTGCCAAACAGTACAGGCTCCTGGCTCACAATACCCATGTTTTCCCTCAGCCAGTGCACATTTAGAGTGCGGATATCATGACCATCCAAGGTGACCTGCAAGCATGGATGACCTAATCAGAGCAAACCTACAAACTAATAACTAAACATAAATTCCTGAATGTTCCTTTTCCACGAGCTGTCTATACCCTTATTTCAGCATGCAGAGCATACCTCTCCCTGATCTGGATCATAAAACCTTTGCAGCAATTGAATTGTGGTGCTCTTCCCACACCCACTGGATCCCACCAGAGCAATTGTCTTTCCATGGGGTACTTTTAGGTTCATTCCGTGCAGTATCTACAACAGGTAGATATTTATATCAATGTAAAGAAGAACAATGCTACTAATGAGATGTCTACCAAATGTCCAACTGATTACCGTAATTTCCTTTCTGGAAGGGTAACTGAAGTGAATGTTTTTAAATTCAATGTCACCTTTCACACTGTCTGGTTTGTGTCCTTCTTTTGAACTGCTGTCAATAGGGCGAGGCTGTAATAGCAAATAGACATAGCCATAGCAAATAGTCAAATTGTCATAAGCTGATAAACAATTGTTATGTATTAGAACTTATCCAATTTATTATTGAAAGTGAAAAGCGAGCAAGGGGACGCGCGGTGGCGTAGTAGATAGCATGGTCGCCTCACAACAAGAAGGTCCCCGCATCGAATCCCGTGCCGAGGATCTTTCTGTGCGGATGTTCTCCCCGCACTTGCGTGGGTTTCCTCCACGTACTTTGGTTTTCTCCCACAGTCCAAAAACATGCATATTAGGTGGATTGGTGATTCTAAATTGCCCATAGGAGTGAATGTGTGTGTGAATGAATGTTTGTCTATGTGTGGCCCTGAGATGGACTGGCGACCCAACCAGGGTGTACCCCCGCCTCTTGCCCTATGTGTGCTGGGATAGGCGCAGCACACCCCCGTGAACACAAATTTGGGAATAAGCGGGTAAGAAGATGAATGAATGAATGAATGAATGAATGAATGAATGAATGAATGAATGAATGAATGAAAAGCGAGCATGTCACTACCATATCAATGGTGCTGTAGATGGCATATGCAGCACCACGGGCTTTAGCAACACTCTCAAGGTTGGGCGCTCCTTGACCTAGGGAGAATGCACCAATCATCACTGAAAAGAAGACCTAGTGAAAAAAAGGGTTTACAGGTGAGATGGCAACAACTGTGCATACGTTATTTTATGCATGTAAAACCTTATATATATACTATGCAATACTATATGTAGCATGTGTATCGACATGCTATCAAAATTATTATGTCAACAATAAATATGAATTAGTTTATCATCAGGCTATAGTGTCAAATATGAGCCTATATGAGTCTATTAGCCTGTCTGTGGTAACAAAAGCCACATCCAAGCATACTTAAAATGAGCACTACTTCAACATTAGGCCATGAGCAAAAAGAACACACTGAACTATGTCTATTTCAATAAGCTTGTTTTTCTGTTTTGAGACAACAGCAACACACAATGACACCATTTGCACTATCCACCATGTCACACATTCTTAACCTACAAAACATGTGTTGTGTGTGCTGAAACTGGTAAACACAAGGATTGCAATTTGTCCATATTCCAAACTTACAGTGAGGACTTTTCCAATGGAGTAGTTTTCTGGTTCATCCACAGAGAGCTTTGTGCCATACCAAAAGGCCAGAGCATAAGTTGCTAGTATGAAGAACTGTGTTATCCCCAGAGACACATTAGTGGTCATAGCTTTCTTTACTCCAAAGTTCTTTGCCTCCACCAAGTTTGTTTCATACCTAAAATACAGACAAGGATGCTTTAAATGTTAATATTTTTCAGCTTTTATTACAATGTCTTTTAAACATAGGTTCTTACCTTTGCAAAGCTTTTTGCTGGCCATTGAATGCAACAACTGTCCTAATAGCCACAAGTATCTCCTCAGCTACAGCTCCTGCCTTAGAATAGGCTGTCAGCTCTTTAGTCGTAAGAGTGGCAAGAATCTTTTCGGTGAATAAACATAATTGGTTATTTACATTTACAGCTAATCTTCTTCTTCTCCTTTCAACTGCTCCTTAGGGGTCACCACAGCAGATCACTCTTCTCCACACTACTCTGTCCGCTACATCTTTCACCCAACTACTTGCATATCTTCCCTCACCACATCCATAAACCTCCTCTTGGGTCTTCCTCTTTTCTTCCTGCCCGGCACCTCAGCATTCTCCTACCAATATACTGCATGTCCCTCCTCTGCACATGTCCAAACCATCTCAACCTAGCCTCCTTCA
>JAOTRA010000035.1:13163062-13173891 GCA_026260255.1 Pseudolaguvia tuberculata | reverse complement strand
GGCCACCTCTTCCCTCAGCCTGGCTTCCACTACTCTTTCCCATAACTTCATGGTGTGACTCATCAACTTTATTCCCCAGTTACTGCACGCTTGCACATCTCCGTTATTCTTAAAAATTGGTACCAGAACATTTAAATGTAAACTTACATTTACAGTTAATAATATCTAAAATTGTAATCTAACATTGTAAATGTAGTAGACTATGTATCATTTTGTGTAAAACACCATTCAGGGAAGTGGTAGCTCAATGGTTCTCTTATAGTACTACTAACTACTAACTAGAAGACTGGGTTTGATTTTCAGTTCCACAGCTATCACTGTTAGTCCCTTAGTAGCCTTAACATCCAATTGCTTAGTTGTATAACGTTAAAGGTAATAATATAAAGTAATTTGCTCTAGAAAAGGATGAATGCCACATGCCACAAATACAAATAGCAACATTCATTGCCTACATAATTCATGATAAACAGGTATGTTCCATAAACCCCTAGTTTTTTCAGTTGCTAATAGTACATACCTTGGACCATACAGCAGCTGAACCTGCCAGCAGTGGACTCACTGCTAAAATTACTAAGGTCAACTTCCAGCCGTAAATAAATCCAATAATCAAGCCTGTAATAAATCTGAAAAAGCACTGCACAAATATCGCAATCTTGTCTCCTAGGCCATCGTTAACTGTATTTATGTCACTGTCAAAAAAAAAGAACAGACATATTGTTTAAAGAGCAGTTGTGTTAAGATTTAAAGAACAATTATTGTAAAGGTTTAAGTATGAAACATTGTTTAACCTACTCTGTTAGTCGAGTGTTAAGTTCTCCAATGGGATGCGTGTCAAACCACGCCATCGGCTGATGGAGGATTGCATGGAAGTACTTCAGTCTGATGCGCTTCGTCTGTCTAGTGGCAGTCAGTACAAATATCATGACCTGAAATGTTCCCACGACCAAGACCCCAGCACCAATGGCAACAAAGTAATAAGCATATCTGTGTGTGATTTGAGTAAAATACAATTAGAAAAATTATTTTGTAAATGAAATAAGATTAAGAAACAGTTGACAGTCAATGAGTTGTCAAGAAATAGAAGTGAAATTAATTCAGTGAACCTTGTCATTGATGCCTCAATGTCTATTCCTGGTATAGAAACACATTTGGAATCATTCACCGTGACATTAAAGGCGAAGTTTCCTGTGAAGTTTCATGTAGAGGGTAAGCAACGCTTATGTTTTCAAAAAGCTAACAGTTCTTGAAAGCTAACATTGTAATAGATTTTTAAAAAACACATACACACACAAACAACAAACTGTTTTGGTTGTTGCATTAGGTCTATAAAAGGCTCTGAACAGAGAAAATTGATCAGCCAAAAAACTTCTAACATATTTCCTTAGTTAGTGTTTAGATTGTAATAATTCAATAGTCTTTTTCTTCCTGTTCTTCTCCTTTTGGCTGCTGCCATTAGAGGTCACCACAACAGATTTCTCTTCTCCGCACTACCCAGTTCTCTACATCTGCCTCTTTCACCCCAACTACCTGCATGTCTTCCCTCACCACGTCCATAAACCTCCTCTTTGGTTTTCCTCTTTTCCTCCTGCTCTGCAACCTCCATCCTCGGCATTCTTCTACCAATACACTGCATGTCCCTCCTCTGCACATGTCCAAACCATCTCAACCTAGCCTCTCTCACCTTGTCTCCAAAACATCCTTCATGTGCTGTCACTCTAATAAACCCATTTCTAATCCTGTCCATTCTCGTCACACCCCATGAAAATCTCAACATCTTCAACTCTGCCACGTCCAGCTCTGCCTCCTGTCTCTAAACTGCAAAAGATTGCCACTGTCTCTAAACCGTACAACATTGCAGGTCTCACTACAGTCGTATAAACTTTCCCTTTCACTCTTGCAGAGACTTGCTGATCACAAATCATTCCTGCCACCCTTCATTCACTCTACCTTGCCTGCACTTTTTTCTTCACTTCTCTAACACACTCTCCATTACTTTGCACTGTTGACGCCAGGTACTCTTCCACATTCACAACCTTACCACTCCATTGGCTTCCCTCTCATTGACATGCATGTACTCTGTCTTACTCTTACTGCCTTCCATTCCCCTTCTCTCCAGCGCATACCTCCACCTGTCCAGATTCTTCTTAACCTGCTCCCTACTCTCACCACACATCACAATATTATCAGCAAACATCATCGTCCATGGAGGTCTCCTGTCTGACCTCATCTGTCATCCCATCCATCACCACTGCAAACAAGAAAGGGCTTAGAGCCGATCCTTGATGCAATCCCACCTTTACCTTGAACCAGTCCGACATTTCTACTGCACACTTGACTGCTGTCCTAATACATGTCCTGCACCACACTCACATACTTCCCTGCTACACTTTACTTCCTCATACAATACCACAACTCCTTTCTCGGAACCCTGTCGTACGCTTTCTCCAGATCCACAAACACACAATGCAACTACTTCTGGCCTTCTATATACTTCTCCATCAACATCCTCAAATCTGTAGTCCTCTTCTACCATACTAATCCAATTTTCTCTCTCATTTTCCTTATTCATCAGCTGCTCAAAATACTCTCTCCGCCTTCTCGACACACTCTCCTCACTAGCAACACATTTCCATCTGTATCCTTTATCGCTCTAACTTGCAGTACATCCTTCCCATCTCTGTCTCTCTGCCTGGCCAACCGGTACAAAACATTTTCTCCCTCCTTAGTGTCCAACTTCTCATACAACTCCTCATACGCCTTTTCCTTAGCTTTTATCACCTCCCTCTTCACCTGTTGCCTTCTCTCCTTATACTCCTGCCTACTTTTCTCATCTGTCCGCTGATCCCAATCCTGTTTCACCAAACTCTTTCTTATACTTTCCTGCTCTTCCTCATTCCACCACCACATCTCTTTGTCTTCCTTTCCCTTTCCATATGTCACATCAAGTACCTTCCTTGCTGTCTCCCTTATCACTTCTGCAGTCATTGCCAATCATTCAATTGCTCTTCACCAACACCAAGCCACTCCTCCCTGAATTTCATACTACAGTCTCCTCGTCCGCTTCCACCATCTAATTCTCTTATTTTCTCCCTCTCTACTTCCTAACCTCCAAAGCCATCCTACAGACCCCCATCCGATGCTGTTTAGGTACACTATCGCCTGCCACTACCTTACAGTCTCCGAACTCTTTCAGGTTACCTCTCCTGCACAAATATAGTCTACCTGTGTGCAACTTCTTCCACAGTTACATTTGGCAGACGCGCTTGGTCTCTTTTTTACAACTGAGCAATTGCTCAAGGGCCCACAGTGGTTGTTTGTTTTAGGTGGGAATCGAACCCCGGTCTTTCTGGTATTAGTCCAACACCTTAACCCCTAGGCTACCACTATTCCCTATTATATGTTACTCTATGTTATTCTTTTTAAAATACATGTTAACTACTGTTATCTCCATGTAATAATTCAATAGTAATATAAAGAACTTGCGTAATACTGTGTATGATGTATATAATTTTTTACAATTTTGAAAGTCTTCAGTTAGCCCTAACTTCTTGCCCTATAGATGAAGATTACAATGTTCTATTGTAGAGGTCAACATGTATTGAATTGTTTTAGAAGACAATTTTTAGAAAAGATCTTTTAAATAAGATTAAATGTTTTAAATAAGATTTTATAATCTACAGTATCTTTTTCTTTTATTTTTGTTGATGTCTGACTTGAACTAATGAGTCAATTAATAAAGTATACACATACCTGTAAGATTAAATGACTGTCCACTTTGTACAAAGCTGTCAGTCATCTGTCCAAACACAATACACATTATGGGGAGTGAAGCGCCGTGAATAGCAGCACACAGAAGAGCAATCAGCATCAAAAAGACCTCTGGACATGTAGCATAACGAAACTGCAATAACAAAAGGAACCAGCCACTGACAGGCATTCTATTGCTCAATAACATTTCAATAAATAAAAATTAAATCTCTGTGACATTTGGAATCAAATTTCCTTACCAGCTGGAACAGCCCAACAAATTTTATTGGTTCCTTTGCTTTCCCAGACTTTTTGTTCTTCTTCCTTAAATAATACAATAATAATAAATAGTTCAATAATACAGGGATAAATCAATGAAACATTTGCAATAGAAATGTACACTTTTTAACAGAATTTACTTTTTGGTCTTATTGGAGTCAGCCTTTGGGGGATTTTCTGGCTTTTCATTCTGTTGTTTCTCGTCCTTTGTGAAAGCCAGGTTTATATGACCAACAGGAATCACCTCTGTGAGGAAAATTACAACTGATTGGCACATGTATCTGCAGGAGCTTTTTAAATAGGCTACATGTGGGAGTGGAACTGGGAGTGGAACAGTGTACCTGGTTGGTCTGGGTGAGCTTCTGCACTCTGTTCTTCTATCATGGTTATACAATGGTATGTCTCTCTTCAGTAAATAATTCAGAAACTATGGTCTGTTATTTTAATGAGAAGGAAAAATGCATTAATACAACAGTTTTCTACTTCATCTATTAGCCAGTTTTTGATTTTCATAGAATTTTGATTGATCTGTTTCTAGGTTTAAACTAGGAAATCTATTTTAATCTTTTCTAAGCTTCCTTCAAACATTTGCTGTTTGGAATTTGTTTGGATAACCTATTGAGTTTTTTGCTTTCCATATTTCTGTTTAATGTTTTATTTAGTTTCATGCAAAGATAATTTAAAAACATGGTCAAGGTTAAAGAAAGAAAAGTTATTCCTACCTTATTCTTATATAAACAAAAAAAAAGAAACAAGAATATTTGGTATTCAGTGTATTTTGGAGGATATATGTAAGGATACTACAGTAGCTAATTCTTGATTTTCATTGTAACAGGCCTAGGTTTTGCTAAATTAAAGAACTGAAAGAAATGTGTCTCTTATAGTGGCTTGGTTTAAAAATTTTACCACTTCATCTAAACCTCCAGTGTAAATATTATATAAGCTCAAATGCACAGCAAAAATGCAGCACGGCAAACAAATATCCAGCATAACAAGTTTTGGCCAACCTTTAGTGGTTGTTATTTATTGTCACAAATGAAAAAAGAATAAATCGGCATTAACTTACCCTGTGATATGATCACAAAAAAATAAATAATCATCATGAACATAATGAACGTTTCGTGGGACTCCATGAAGTCACAAGAAGCTTTATATTCCTCAGTAGTCAACACCCTATTGACACACCCCCATAACTGGGTCTAATGTCATGGGCCAATAATATACAGCAGAAACATTTTTTAAACTTGTAACATTTGCTTTTTGTATAAAACATTACATTTACACATAGTTTGTATTCATATCAAGCAATTTAATATCATTATCAAAAAGTTACAAAGTTTTGTATAAAGTGGATATTAATGCAATGTCATCTTTCTATTTTACTGCATTCTGGTACATCACAGTAGAGAAAGGGAAACAAATTCAATTTTTGTCACATACATGATTATACCAAGTACAACATATAGTAAAAAATTTTTTTGCATATCCCATCTTAGTAAGTTTGGGTCAGAGGGCCCCTGGAGCAAGAAGGGTTAAAGATCTTGCTCAAGAGACCCAACAGTGGCAGACTTGAGCTGAGTTCTCCATTGGCGGTCTTCCTGGTCTTCCGATCAACAACTCTACACCTTAACCATTGAGCCACCACTGTCCCGACATTGAGCAGGGTAGAGTAGGGACACATCTGGCAATTGAAGTCCCTTACCACACGCATTCCACAACAAACATACGATTTTATTTCTGCTCATACTGTTACTACTAATAAACTGATGTCTGGGGGGTACCTTTTTCAATGCTTTTAGTTATGTTCTGAGAACCAGATTTTGTGCATTATATTAGCTATTGTATTACCAATGATGACACTTTATGTACTTTATGAACTCACTTGACTTTTTCAAAAATGTGTCAGAAGTGTAACTCCTCCTAGTAGATCAGAATGCTGATCTTTTCTTTACTCTGAAAGTCATTATCTATTGTCATATCACTAAAAAAAACTACATTGTCATAAGTGTACTACAGGTTTAGGGTTGAGTAACTATGTGCAAAGGTGAGCATTGGTTTGAACTAAGACTTAACAAGCTGAGTAATTATTTGGGCTGTTTTGAAAATAAAATTGTTTAAAATTAACAATATCTAATAGCTTATAAATTGTTTCCCCACTTTACCAAGTTTTTTATTTCCTTTGTAATTATATGAGATATTTAAATCTGTAATACATAACTTGTTATTGGTGGTTAGGTTACTTTTTGCTTGTCGCAGTCGAACATTGATGAATAGAGATTAATAAGGTATGTCATTTCACCGAAGACTTCAAACTCACATTGTACATCTCATTTATCTGTCTCCTCACGTGGACTTAACTATTTTCACACCTGAGTTTAAAAGGTGAAATGTTTTCTTATGTATGTCAGACAGACACTGTGTACCATCCTGTTCACATGCTGACGTTGTAACTCTTATCCAATTAAGATTTACCTGACAATTATGTGTCACTAATAAACTCGGTTGAACCTTGTTTCGACAAGTCTGAGCTAATAGCTAAATACACTGAATTTACACTGAATTTACTGTAAATGAAATCGTGTTTGCTGTGCCCCCATCTAGTTTGTCATGAGATAGCTGACAAAAGCTGTTATATCTCATCTCTACTGAGAAAATGTATCGCTTTCCCAAGATATTCCTATTAAAAGACAAATAGATGGATACCAATGAAGAGATTTTACAACATTTGCAAGGTTTGCACACTCAGGTTTCCTACTGTCTTGGATTTCGATTACATGTTTGTACACTTGTGTTTTGATTATATTTCTGCCTACTGTTTCCTGTGTTTCTGTGTAATCCTGTTTTTCCAGTTTGCTAATTGTCTAACCTGTGGACTGTACTATGAAGTGTGTGTTTGCATAAGAATTTGAACTCTATTCAAATTCTTTGAAAAGTACTTTCTTTTGTCTCAGACCTTATCACCTATCCACATATATGCTTTCTTAATAATGAGTCAGTTTTTAATATTAATTAAAATAATAATTTAATATAAGACTTTGTCTGTGTAAATTCTATAATACTGAAATATGATGCTATTGTTAACAAACAAGACAAAGGAATAAGCTGTGTATAAATGTTTCGATTTTAAGAGATGATGTAAACAAATGTATGTCCCCTTAGGCAGACTTTTGTTATCTCAAACACAAAATGTTTTAATTTTGCAGCATTAAAACATTCTTTTAAAAATAGTTTCAAACCCCAGTCTGCTTTAATTTGTCTTCATGGGAGCATGTTGATGCAATCTCACCACAACCTCAACCTTGCAGCAGAGTTTGTCTGTTCCTCACCCATTTCCAAAGCTCCTACGCAGTTTCAATTAATGACAGTGGTTTAACCTACTTGATCATTATCTGGGTGGATCTCACACATCCTTTGTGAACATTATGGCTACTATGATTACTACTAAAAAAACCGATTAATATTTAGAATTATTAACATAAATGGTATTTAAATGAAATATTAAATATTTATATATCTATAAAATATAGAAAGATGTACAGGATGAAAAATGTATGGATATTTGCTGAAAGTGTCCATGTGATAAAGTGACTCTGTGCTGTACAGTCCAGTGTTAGTGTGCAATGAGTGCAGTGAGAGAAAGTGTTAAAGTGGCTTGTGCCAGTCCAGTGTTTCCATTGGGGATGAACGATGCAAAAAAATGCGCATAAGGTGTGCAATGTGCATAGAGTGTGCAAAAATAAAACAAAGTTCTGGTGTTATGTGCTCTGTGTTTCCTGGTTCAGTGTCCGAATGGCTTGCGTGAAGAAGCTCCTCCTCATTCTCTCTATGTTTGCCTTCAATGAGCGGAAGCGCTTTCCTGAATGCAGCAGAGAAAAGAGTCCATTGTTGGTATGGCTGAGGTTCACAATCTTCTTGGCCTTGGTTTGGCACCGCTTGTTGTATATGTCCTGTAGGACAGAGAGCTCAGTGTGAATGGTACGTTCAGCTGAACGTACTGCCGGGACTTCTTCACCAGGGTGTTTGTGTGACAGGACCAAGACAGGTCCAGTGTGATGTGAACACAGAGGTACCGGAAACTATCCACTCTCTCCACAGGGGTCCCGTTGATCGTAGTCGGTTGGTATGACCGATCCTGCTTTGTGCTGAGGTCCACTATTAGTTCCTTAGTTTTGCTGACGTTCAGGAGTAGGTTGTTCTCCTGGTACCATCTCTGCAGGTTTTTAATCTCCTGCAGGTATGCCGTCTCGTCGTTGTTGGAGATCAGGCCCATCACAACAGTGCCAACAGCAGACTTGATGATGGTGGTGGAGTTAGAAGTGGCCACACAGTCATGTGTACAGCGAGAACAGCAGGGGACTCAAAACACAACCCTGAGCAGCTCCAGTGCTGAGGGTGATGGAGGATAAGGTGTGTTTTTCCATCTGTACGGCTCGTGGTCTGTCCGTCAAGAAGTTGGAGATCCACTGACACATGGGTGAACTGAATCCCAGGACCTCTAGTTTAGAAGTAAGTGTGAAGGGAATTATGTTGTTAAAGCTGTAGTCCTTAAACAGCATTTTCACATAATTGCTTTCCTGCAGTCCAGGTGGCTTGTTGTCTGGAGTAGATGTGAAATCGCGTCCTCAGTAGAGCGGTTTTGATGGTATACAAACTGAAGTGGATCCAGAGTGTCTGGTAGTAATGCAGTGGTGAAGTCTCTGACCAGTCTCTCGAAGCACTTCATCACTACTGATGTCAGGGCTGCAGGGCGGTATTCCTGTTGACCTATAAAGTTTAAGCCGGCAACAGTGAATGGCCGAGTGGATTGTGTTCAATGACAATGTTTTCTGATTTCCATTACAGTAGCATTCCGGTATGTGATGAGTGCCGTCTAAGGGCCTGAAGATCCCGAGCACCGGTATCCAGTATGGTCTTCCGGCCTTGACCCTTACGCACAGAGATTGTTCAAGATTCTCTGCATCTTTGGAGGATATTATGCGCTGTAGATAATTATAACTTTAGATTCTTTGAAATTTTTCTCTGAGAAACTCCTTTATGATATTTGCAAATTGGTCCTCCAGCTGATTCTTATATGTACATTTAACTTTTCCAGCCTCTTATTGCTACCTGTCCTAAACTTTTAGGAATTTGTAGCTCTCATGAAATACAAAATGAGCAAATATTTCATGACATTTCAAAATATCTCACTTTCAACATTTGATATGTTATCTATATTTTATTCTAAATACAATATTGAAATATGAGACTTCCACTTCATTGCATTCTGTTTTTATTTACAATTTGTACAATAACTATTTACCCTCAGACACAACTAGAGCACATTCCAAGTATTGCTTCCTTATTGATGTGTAACAACTCAGCCTTATCACTCACTTTTATTTCTTGTGAGTGCACAGTAACTGGACAACATATGAAAAACACTGATAAAAAAACTCTTGAGTCTGTTTGCTAGATTGAACTTCTCCAGCAACAGGCAACAGTGTATTTATTATTATTTAGTACTTAATTAGATTAAATATAGATAAACATTTTATCTATTCTATTCTATTTTATTCTATTCTATTATTTCAGTATTTCATTTATCCTAACCAGGGTTACGCTAATAATTCTTTATTCTGATGCTGGACTCTATCATAAAAATTCAATCTGGACAGCATGCACATTAGAATCACATACTGACACACATTTACTCATTTATTTACTCCCTTTATTATGCTGAAGGTAGATTGCACTTTATCCACTGTTATTTGAAAAACCAAACCCTAAAAATTGTTCAAAAGTACAGAAAAAAAGCAAATTAAATGATTAAGCCTCACACGAGCTCTCCTAGTCTCTCCTGGGCTTTCCTGGTACAGGTCTTTCTGTGTGGAGTGTGCATGTTCTCCCTGTGCTTGGGTGGGTACTCCATTTCTTCCACAGTTCAAAAACATGGGTTTGACATTGATTTGTGTATCTAAATTGCCAAAGTGGTTGTTTGTCTATATGTGGCTCTATAACCAGGTTGTCCCGGATAGGCTCCAGTAGATCTATGATTAGGAATAACCAGGCATAGACAGTGGAGAAATGCAATACATAGTTAAAAATTGCAATACATTTCTTAGTTGTACTTGTTCATGACTACAGATAACCAGTAGATGTCAGGCTTTGTCAAGTTTTTCTTTCAATGGAACACATTTGCTAAAACGTAAATGGATATCTAGCTTAATGACAGGTGTAGTTCATTCATTCGTTCATCTTCTTGCCCGCTTATTCCTTAATTCACGGTCACGAGGGTCTGCAGGCATCTATCCCAGCGCACATAGGGCAAGAGGCGGGGGTACACACTGGATGGGTCGCCAGTCCATTTTAGGGCAACACATAGAAAAACAACCATTCACACACACAAATCAACTCCTATGGACAATTTAGAATCACCAATAGACCTAATTTGCAAGTTTTTGGGCTGTGGGAGGAAACTAGAGCACGCAGTGGAAACCCAGCAAGCGCTGGGAGAACATGCAAACTCCGCACAGACAGATCCCCGGCCCGGGAATCGAACCCAGCACCTTCTTGTTGTGAAGTGACCGTGCTATTTACTACGCCACTGCGCCGCTCCCACAGGTGTAGTGCCTGTTTTTCAGTAAGATTTTTTTATTTTTAACAAATGGATTACGTAAAACCTTAGATGGAATAGGCTTAACTTTTACAAAAATATAGTTTTATATATATTTCTATATATATACTGTAGGTGATAGGAGCAGACTTCAATGGTCATGTTGGTGAAGGGAACAGAGGTGATGAGGATGTGATGGGTAGGTATGGCT
>JAOTRA010000035.1:13151247-13162962 GCA_026260255.1 Pseudolaguvia tuberculata | reverse complement strand
CAGGTTGAGAAGGGGGGGGTAGAGAAATAGAGAGAGAGGTTGAGAAGGGGGGGGTAGAGAAATAGAGAGAGAGGTTGAGAAGGGGGGGTAGAGAAATAGAGAGACAGGTTGAGAAGGGAGGGTAGAGAAATAGAGAGAGGTTGTGAAGGGGGGTAGAGAAATAGAGAGAGAGGTTGAGAAGGGGGGGGTAGAGAAATAGAGCGAGAGGTTGAGAAGGGGGGGTAGAGAAATAGAGAGACAGGTTGAGAAGAGAGGGTAGAGAAATAGAGAGACAGGTTGAGAAGGGAGGGTAGAGAAATAGAGAGACAGGTTGAGAAGGGGGGGGTAGAGAAATAGAGTTGAATAGATGCTTTCTGTCCTCCAGCAGCAGCAACGAGAGGAAAAAGAACCATGTTTGTGATTCAGACAACAAGCACAACCTGTTTTACCACAGTGACATAGTAAAGTCACATAATTAACGAGTGACTTAATGTGACAACCTAAACACCACATGGACTTTTCCAAACAACAAGAGTCTTTCTGAGTAATGGCGGCTTTCACGTCTGCTTTGCTATTCAGATATTGTAATGACTCACAAAGGTCACCCGGTTAAGGTGTCTCCCTGTAGGTGGAGATGTATAACTGACATTAGTTAGTACAGCTAAATTCCAATTGAGTTTTGTGCTATTTGTTTCATAAACATTCATATTGGCCCACTACTACCTTTTAAAATCTCTGACTATATTAGATTGGGGTCTACAAACGAAGGGATGCATAATCACCATATTGGGTTTTTTTTTTGTTGTTTTGTCAATGTCACTCAGATGTGAAAGATGGCAGCTGTAAGAACAAACTCAGTGCGACGGACTGGAAGTCTTCATCGCAGTCGTTCCGAAGGGACTCTGATTGATCTGGATGACAATGTTACCATCAACAACAATAGTTTACATGGTAATCACCAACATGTATGTTGCTTTGGGCTGTGTAAAAATATCAATACCAATAACCATTGTGATATTTCCTATAGTTGTTGCTCATGTATACCAGAAAAATATAAGACCAGAATTTGTTTTACATTTGAAACAATTGTATTTTAATTATTGCAATATTTATGTATTAAAATATATCATGATGTATTGTATCGTAACCCATGTATTGTGTCGCGAGGCCATTGCTGGTAAACAAATCTTATGTTGCTAGTATTTTACTTACACGTTTGGTTTGGCAACCTCAGACATGTTTTGCTGCATTTTAACTGTGGATAAAACTTTTTTCCCAAAACGATCTGGTAAAGTTATTTTGGTAGTACTATGGTTGGGTATTGTTAAAGAGCTATGCTATAATATATAAATGTTTTTGCTTAATATTAACTCCCTTGTATGCCAGTTATTTAGCAGATATATTTCTTTTATTCAGGGAACTACATGTCTAAACATTCAGAATGGCCTTTCCATTCAGAAGCCCAACCCCAAGGACAAACAACAAATCCATTCTGGAGCAAACTCTCCCAATCAAATCCATTTCTAGATGACATTGTGTGCAGAAACGACACTGCCTCAAATGTCCCCATACGAAAGGAGGATCCATCACATTTGTTTGGTAACAACATAGAAGATTGCGAAAGCTTATCCTCAGATGAAAACCTGCATCATTTTATGGTGCCAGACAGGAACAGCCTTAATCGATCAGGGCGATGGAGAAGTGCCTCAGACATTCTTGAAAGTATAGCAAAAAAAGAATCCAAAAAGGAGAAAAGTTTTAATTCTCAGGAAACATTCTTGAAACCTAATTTTGAATGGCTCAAAAATGATATGGAGGCTTACAAGATGGCCTGGCTAAGTCACAGGCAGTTAACCAGATCCTGTTTGAACCTAAGTCTAATAAAACAAAATCCTGGATGGGCTCAAACACAAGCCACAGACACACAAGTTGTCTCTAGAATTGATCACAATGGAGGCTCAGTGCAGTTGCCTGACTCTAATATCACTGCCCACATTCCCCAAGGCCATGTGGCTCCAGGAGATATCCAGGAAATTGGTCTCAAAGCTAGCCTTGATCCACCACGTGGAATCAATAATAATTATCTAGCATCTGTGAGTCCTCTTCTGGAAGTCAGCTTCAGCAATCCCAGTACTTTAGAAGGCATCTTGCTTGATATTAAAATGGCAGCTACTGTGAAAAATGATTCTACGAGCCAAGTCATGACTACATTTTTAGGTTTAGTGGCCTACAGGAAAGATGGACCTTATGAAAAGATTAAGGACTGTTGCGTTTTTAGGGATGTATTACAATTGAAGCTCCGGGAGCTAAAGTCTCATATGTACATCATTGCTGCAGCAGAGGCCACAGTCCTCCAACCACCATCAACCTCGGTATGGGACTATTTAGACAGACATTTTACACTTGCAGTATATGGTCCCAAGCATATTCATCCATCTTTTAAAGCTGTGCATGTTCTCTCATGCTATAATAATGTTCCACCAAGGCTTCCTTTCTCTGACATCCAAAAAGGTAACAGAAACCTACCTCCTGTTGTGTTGCAACTGTGGGGAAAACATGAGTTCAATCCACATGGTCTAAATGATTTGCACATTGCAACAAATGTAACTGATGCAAAGTTTGAGGTGAAATCTGAGGATATGACCAAAAAAGTCAAAGTGGAGGAAATGAAAACGGGCAGGGTAATACACTTGCCATTCGAACTATCCAGGACAGGTAATGGAGATATGAGTCAATTCAAACTAGCCATCCAGGTGAAAGACTCCAATTGCTTCTCTTTAGCAGACTTTCACATAATTTCTCCTGATGCTGCTCCTCTGAGGACCGACAAACATGGACTCAGACTTGTGGATCGTCACAGGGAAATAACTCGGTCTCAAGCTATTCCAGAAGAATCTATCTCAGAGTTCCCAAAGTTTCAGGATATGCCAGTGAATATTCAGTGGTATGGCATTGCATTAAAATCTCTTCTCAGACAGCCAAGAGTGGAGTATCTTCTAGAGTATTTCAAGGGTGACACAATTGCTCTGCTTTCCAGAGAAACTGTTAAGTCTGTTGGACAGTCAAAAGTAAAGGAGTGGTATGTTGGCTTTCTTAGGGGAAGTGTTGGATTAGTACACTGCAAAAACGTGAAGGTCATAACAAGGGACCAAGTAATTGACTTCTCTTCAGTTAAACTCACAACACAACTCTTGTTGGACAACATGACTTTGGCATTTAAAAAACTCACATACATGTACTCTGCCATCCAGAGTCTAGTGACAGATCACATAACCAGCTGGAGGAATTTTGCTGAAGCGCTGGGATACTCAAACCTTATAATAGAGAGTTTCTCTAGAAGGCAAGCTGAAACAGAGGCAGAGAAGGTAGCATGTGTTCTTGAGAAACTAAAAGAAGACTGCCACACTGAAAAAAATAAAAGAAAATTCCAGCATGAACTCATAATTGTGAGTACCTTTTCTTTTATAAATAATGTTTAATGCTTTGTTGGTTATTTTTGATGACCATGTTGTTCTTAATGTTTTCTTTCCTAAAAGGGGCTCTTTAAAATGGATGCTCAGGGCCTAGTTGCCCATTTAATCCAAAACACAGTTATTCTGTCTACAGCCGTTGAGCTTGGTGTACGGTGGAGGGAACTGGCTGAGAAGATTGGAAAACTTTCAAATTCCCAGATTGCTGGTTATGAGGCACCACACAGAGGAAAAAATGGGGAAGTCAGTGCTCAAGTAAGTGTCTGCTGAGAAAGACTTTAATACTGTGATTCATATACTTCTGGAACTGAGGAGTTGGTTTTACACCAAACATTTTTTGTCGAGTTTACATTATTAGTCTAACTAATTACGTCTAACGGTCTGGTTAAGATGTCACCTTGTAAACGCCTGCTCCTCCCAGTGTTTTTTGAGAACATGCTTAAAAACGTTAGCTTCCTTTGTGACCACCGCCTGAAATGTGTAAAATCAATGATAAAGTAGGTGGCGTAGTGGTTAGCACGGTCGCCTCACAACAAGAAGGTCCCGGGTTCAATTCTCGGGCGGGGATCTTTTTGTGAAGTTTGCCCCGTTGCATGGGTTTCCTTCAGGTACTCCGTTTTCCTCTCACAGTCCAAAAACATGCAGATTAGGCCGATTGGTGATTCTAAATTGTCCATAGGAGTGAATGTGTGTGACTGGCAACCCATTCAGGGTGTACCCCTGCCTCTTGCCCTATGTGAGCTGGAGGTGAATAAATGAATGAATTATAAAGCAATGCATCACAAGCATGGTGTGTCACAAGGAAGAGACTTAAGTAACCAGGAAGTCCAAAAAAAGCGTCCAGTTTCAGTAAGACTGGCTTCATTCGTATAGAGTTATGGCTAAGAGACGCCGCGTCTTGTGAGCACTTTAGGGAGGTACTCGGGTCGCGATTTAAAGCAGTCCTTAACCATAAATAGCAAACAATCCAAGCAGGGCAGACAGTGCCTGAAACTGATATTTTCCCCAAGAATTCGACTTTAATTACTGAGCCTTATTTCATTCTTCTTTCAACACATATTTTTGGAGAGCTCTTGGGTGAGGATCACCAGAATGATTGACAAAGTAGTCCATGTGATATGGATTCTGTTTTGCAAAAATACAAAAATGTGGAATAACGTTTTTGTTTTTTACTGCATCAGCCAAATACTTACCAACCAGTTCAATATATTTCTTTTGGTCTGATGGAATAAAAAAAAGCCCTATTTTGTGAAAACACTGCTGGTAACACATGCTTTTGTTATGCTTTTAATGTACTTTTAATATGCCTGTATTTGCATTTCCTTAGCTCTTATACAGGGCATGTCTTTCAAGTATAAACAAGGAATAATGCACGTGTGTTCAATGTCATCAAATGGAATCTGGGTTTGCTACCCACAAACACAAAAGTTCAGCTAAAAACACGTTACTGTCTTAGAAGCCCTAATAAAGGAGGCATGAGTATGAGATAACCAGCCATGCTCCATTCCCATCATAACACATGAAAACATGAGTATTGTTGCCTGTAATTAACACTCACCTACTAGTAGAAAGATTATGGTTTTACTTGCTCTGATCTTTGCTTTGTTGGCATAATCTCAGTTTGTCTTGTTGTTGTCTTGCTTGTAGTATTACACGCAAACCAAGTAATCAAAAAGAATCCTGTCCTATCACAACTGAATGTTCCTCATTGCTCAGATCTACAGCTTCTAACACCCTGCGCTTGTTTAGAATATCTGCTTATGCAGGAAGTGTCAACGCAGCTTGAGTTCCTAAAGGGAAACCAGTGCCTTTGAAATAAGTACCGCACAGTAACAGCACTGCTCCACCCTACCTCCAAACACGAATTACTCCGCGCATTGCACCTCGCTCCCTCAGATCCACCAGCACTGCACAATTTGTTCTACCCCCTACGTCTCGAGGCCAATCTGCCTCAAGACTCTTCTCTGTTTTGGCACCTAGATGGTGGAATGAACTTCCCATCAATGTCAGAACAGCAGAGTCATTGGCTGTCTTCAAGAGACAAACCTGTTCTCGAAATACCTTAAAACGATTGCCTTTCACACACACACTTTATTAAAAATTTTGCTCCTCAACTATTTATGGTTGTTACACTGTTTGTGTTTATCTGTATCAGTAGTGAAATGTTCTAGATTATAACCTTAAGCACTGTTTGTACGTCGCTCTGGACAAGCTTCAGCTAAATGCCTAACTGTAACTGCAAGTACCAAACATTGTGCTGCAAAGATATGCAACAGGGTTTAGCTATAATATTAACCTACATTTTAACATCTTACAAAGCACCTTTAATTTTTATGGGAAATATGGCTTGCCTGAGATTAGTCATTAAATCATTGACCAGATATTGGTCGTGAAGAGTCCAAAGAATTCCTGGCGAGATATACAGCCATTTTTTTATTTTGACTTTTAATTAAAGGTTGTCACACTACTCAAAAAGTTAAACACGTTATGTCATTTTGCATTTTAGTTTGTTAAATTAATCTTTTCTTTCAGTCAATGTGGAAACCTGCATACGACTTCCTGTACTCATGGAGTATGCAGTATGGTGAGGGCTATAGGGACATGATCCAAGATCTCCATCTAGCCCTGGACAAAATGAAGAGCCCTGTTACCAAACACTGGAGACAGATTACTGGAGCACTCATTACAGTAAACTGTATGGAGATCTTCAGGGCCTCTGCCTTCTGCAAGTCACAGTGAACATTAAGTTGCAGAGGTGGGTTTGTCTGTGTTCTGTTCTAAATGGCTTTATTTGTTTGGTTTTTGACTAAAATACCAGCAGATTAATGCTGTCAGACTTAAAATCATTTTTGTAAAAAAAAATCTTTCGTACTGTTCAACATATTCAAGCCAACAGGTTAAAACACTGTACAGTTTTCTTAATTACCATAAATTAATGTCTCACTTGTAGAGTCCTTGGTATGTTTAGTTGCATTTCAAACTGTTGAGTTTAAACCATGAAATAGAGCGAGATTCTGGGCACTTCCTCTGTATCAAAGTCCTGCTACTTAAAATAACAGTTGCTTGAGACGTCATGACTCTTGTGGAACTCATCTAAGATTATATATTTTCTGTTCATATTGTAATTATTTAACCAGTGCACTCAAAGTATATATTGTTACCGGTTATTTTTATGTTCAATCTTGTAACTATTATTGTTTAACTAAAATAATAAACAGGTTTTAACTGTTTTCTGAATTAAAGGTCCATTTAATCTTCATTTTATGTGACCACAAAATGTTTTTATAGAATGTTTTGCCCCTAACATTTACAGTCTCATCAGGCTTTTGGTTGCTTTTTTGGTCATCCTGTTCAAACATCAGAAGCTTTTTCTCTGCCTAGTCTTTTATCAAGAGTGTGTTAGAAGAGGGATGAAGAAATTGGGCCCAGTTGATTTTACAAAAGCGCCTGTAAGGTAAATAGTGTTGTCTTTAGAGCACATATGTCAAAGTCAAGGACTGATCCAGCCCGCAAATGAAAAATCTGACCCCTGGGATGATATTTAATTACTGGCCGCAGCTGTCCGCTGGTGTTTTCCACTACATTTTCCACAATGCAACGGTAGCCTGCAAACTCACTGCAGCACAGCAAGCGGGACTCTGCTTCATTATTTGTCAGCAAAACATTTTTATTTTTTTTTTGTTTTGGTTTTTTTTTTTAAACAGAAACCTCACTTTTCTGACAGTTTAGACCCACATCTCCATACAATGTACACCTTTCTTTTTTTTTTTTTTTTAAGGTTTTATTTTTTCACCAAAAGTCAGTCATAGTTTGGGGTTGCATTCAGTATGGGGCTGTGCAAGAGATCTGCAGGGTGGAAGGCAATATCAATAGTCTAAAATACCAAGAAATCTTAGCTACCTATTATATTCCCAACTATAAAAGAGGCCAAATTCTGCTGCAGGATGGTGCTCAATCACATACTTCCATTTCCACATCAAAGTTCCTCAAGGCGAGGAAGATCAAGATGCTCCAGGATTGGCTAGCCCAGGTACTAGACATGAACACCACTAAACATATGTGGGGTATGATGAAAGAGGAAGTATGGAAGACAAAACCAAAGAATATTGATGAACTCAATATTCAAACGCATGCAAGATTGCTTTCTTTGCTATTCCTGATGACTCAATCAATAAATTGTATGAATCCTTGCCAAACCGCATGGATGCAGTCCTTCAAGCTCATCAAAGTCATACAAGATTATTAAATTTGGATCTCACAGCACCACTACTTAATTTGCTGACATTTTTGTATTTGCAGTAAATTTGTTCAATTTCTCTATAGACTTCTTTGTCTTGATTAAATGATCAATCTTTTTTCAATGAAACTAATTTATTTCAGTGCAGTAAACCTTATTTGGGAGGGTTTTAGCTTTTCATATGAACTATTTCTAACACCAATTGATTTAATTAAAAGTCAGGTTAATAGCAGGTGTTTCTACAAAATAGATAAGAGACAAGACTTTTGTCAGGGACTGTACATGAAGAAAGTTATCCGCAGACTGTTGTTCCAAAGATTGGTATTTCTTTACTTTTACTACAAGGTTTAGTTCTAATTTTGCTCTAATTGAAACAAACCTCAGATCTTTATCTTGCCTTAACTCAAATTGCTTTTGTAATTACCATTACTGTGTTCTGGTATTGGGGAGGAGGGGGGGGGGGATTTTGACACATTTTTTAAACCAAGTTTTTTTACAGATAAAAATATAGTTGTATTTTTATCTAATTAAAATGTATATGGTATATGAGGAGGACAAAAGCTGTATATGCTCCCAGTAAATCAAATATAGTACCAGGCATATTTTATGTCTATCTATTTGTTTAAGCTGATTGTATTTGTATTTTGTTTAATAAAATTGTTAGCTGTTTTTTGAGCCTGCACTGCAAATGTTGTGAAGTGTGATTGCAGTGCTAGACAGTGATAAGTTTAGTTAATCTTGATTTTGTTCATTTAGCCAATGACAAGTGAGTCGAGAGTTGGGTGGGTTTTTTTTTTTTTTTCTTGAATGCTTAAAAGAAAATGTTGAATTTTATGCTGGCTAAAGATTTTTGGCACTGTGTTCTGGAGTTGCTTGTCTGTGGCTTTTTTGAGACTGGCCAAAAACACTGATGTTTCTATCTTGTGTGTGTAAGAACTCTCAATAATCTCAGTACTGTATATGGAGTGGTTTGGACATCCTTTGTTTCAGATTTCTGTGGTACAAGTATGCATATTCCTTTCATTGGCCATTTTTTTTGGGTGTAACGAAGCAATCATTTCACCACAGTCATTAGTTACTACTCCAGTTGGCCGTTCCACGACAGAGAAGCTGGTGGGAGTTACACATTCACAGTTGGTACTGTGACCCTGGTCTTCCTTGCATTCATGCCTGAGAGGCAATCAGTGCACGATTCAAAGTTAGGCCAAGCGCTTGGTGTAGGAACAATTACTTATGGGTGATTTATTTAAATGAACACTATCATTAAGGTTCACAGTGGAGAAAAGAGTTGAATCCAGTTTTGTTTATATTAATAAACAAAACTTTTTTTTTTAAAAAGAATCAGATGTAAAATAATATATTTTCTGTTTTTGTTTGGTAGAAGAAAAAATGCCTATTATGCACATATATTGACAATCTGAGTAAATAAATTATTTTTTATGGAATCAAACATAATAGAATAATGTACAATAGCTTTTATTTGTACAATAACACTGAAAGCACAAGCCATATTGGGTCAAATCATAATCCAGCTAAGGTTTTATTGTGTTTTAATGTCCTATATCTTACTGTAGTTTTGGGGGTTCAAATTAAGGCATAAATATTCAATTAGTTCTACTTTTCTCTTTTTCTTCTGCTGTAGCAGCATTTGGTAGACATGGATATATCCATCAGGGACAAAATAACACCATTTCACTAGATAACATCTAGGGATTTCCGCAAAGATGGGAGTGATAAGGTTATTTGTTTATTGTTCCTGTTGCTTGAAACCAGTTGAGCTATGAATTCCTGATCTGGTATGGGTAAAGAGGGAACATTTACCTGACAGACTACGATCAAATCCTCCTGGGGGAGATTCTGTATTTCAAAAAGAATTGTTCCTGCGACAAGAAGGAAGATCCCTAGAGGATGTGAAAGCTATGCTGGTGCCAGGGTCAGTAAATGACTAACGTAAATATCAATCTAGGTCTGATGAATGCTATTCATGTTGAAAATGTGTGGTCATGTGCCCAATAATCCCCTGGGTTTACAGGAGATTAAAAGTACTTTTGGGAGACAAACTAGTATGTGCTGGAGATGAAGATTATGAACCCTGGATGGAGCAGGCAGTCCAAATGACCAGTGAGATGCTAGAGCTACTGATTATTTGATGGTCTTCAAAACTGTATGTGGTAATACCGATAGTGCATCTGACTTCTTGCAAAGATCAGGAGTACTTGCAAAATGAAAAGCTTTCTGATTTCCTTAATAGACTCCTTCATCACATGCTTATAAAACGGAGAGTTGTGGCTGCTAATTTATATCCTATGCGCTTGGAGCAAATAGTTAGAGGAGCCTGTACCACTGATATCGTAGCAATGCGTCTAAGATGACTTAATAATCCTAATTTCTCTACAGTTGCTACATGAAGTGAGAGAAGCAGAGAATTGGATTAAGGCTAGGAATGGTTGTCAAGTACTAGTTGCTGCTTCTTCTGTTCTAGTCGGAATGAAATACAAAAGTGCACTTACCTCAAAAATGTCCAGTGGTCTAGTACGCAGATAGCAGATGTGAGGAAAGCAGAGGTTACTAATAATAGAAGCTTATCCAATATTTCTCGCAGTCAGATTTTTTTTGTTACAAATGTGGTGAACACAAGGATAAGTGTCAGGGAATCGAGAATCTGAGGAAGGTAAGTCAAGAGCTGATACAATAAATCAAATGGCTGAGTAGGTTGTCAGAAAACTTCTATAGAGTCCTGTTGCAGAGCAACAAAGTACCAGTTTAAATGAAAGACATTTATGCGAAAACTGTCCTTTTATAGATGTTTCTGTGAGAACAAATATAAAGGATGATGACTTACTTGATAATTGCATAGTACCGTGTGGCAATTTGGTATTTTTAGAACAAACGGCATAGAATGAGAATTTAGAATAGCTTTGATTGTACAGTAACACTGAAAGCACAAGCCATATGTGGGCGTGTATACTTGGGGCATCAAGTAGACTTTCCCTATCATAATACAGCTAACTGGACGGCGCGGTGGCATAGGCGATGGCACGGTTGCCTCACAACCGAGTTTGATTCCCTGGTTGGGGATAATTTCTGTGTGGAGTTTGCATGCTCTCCAAGACTTTGCGTGGGTTCCTCCCACTGTCCATAAACATCCCAGCCATTAGAGTTGCACAAGTCAGTGCAGCCTTAGTTCCGTTTCCAAACTCTGATAAATGGGAGAGGAAACCCGGATAAATCGCGTTAGGAAATGCAGCCAGTGTAAAACTGCCAAGTCAAATGTGCGGATTGTGGTGATCCTCTGTGGTAACCCTTTAATTTTTAGCTAACTTACCATCACTCCATGGTGAGTCAATACCCTTGCATAGTCATTCATTCATACATTCATTCATTCATCTAAACCATACAGGGGCCTGCTAGAAAGTAGCCGAGCGAGAGTTCATCATAGGGCCCTTAAATAAATGAAAAGTATTTTCAGCCGTTCTGTTCTGTAATTAAACCACTTAAACATTAGCAAAACAATATAGGGCCTGCAATGGAGGTTCCAGCAGACCCCTGTGACCCAAAATTAAGAAATATGTGGGTTAGAAAATGAATGAATAAATATAATCAATATAGGCATAGGATTTGCTAGGGAGAATGGTTATAGGGTATTGGGGTCACGGTGGTTTGCAGCGCTTATCTCAGCACACATAGGGCACCTTGGACTGGTCGCAACACATAGACAAACAAACACTCACTCACACATTCACACCTATGGACTATTTAGAATCACCAATCTACCTAATCTGCATTTTTTGGATTGTGGGAGGAAACCAGAGTACCCAGAGGAAATCCACGCAAGCACAGGGAGAACATGCAAACTTTGCACAGAAAGATCCCCGGGCCGGGATTCGAACCCAGGACCTTCTTGTTGTGAGGAGACCGTGCCACCCAGAAAGTAAATACATTTACAAAATAATAACACCAGATATCTACCAGCAGAAAGGAGTTTATATTCTCACTACAGAGTTTGGAGAAGCTTTTTGAGTTGAACAC
>JAOTRA010000035.1:13100202-13113373 GCA_026260255.1 Pseudolaguvia tuberculata | reverse complement strand
TGGAGGTGGGAATCGAACCCCGGTCTTTCTGGTACTAGTCCAACACCTTAACCACTAGGCTACCACTTCCCACATGTTCTTTTTGTTTTCAGCATGTTCAATGCAGATTGTATTATGGAAGCTGATAAAAGGAAACCTCTTTAACGTCGCCCTGTCCTTGTTATTATGTACATTTATGTACATATAATGCTATAGTAAGGAGCAGTACCTCAGAGTAAGTGGAGGAAAGTAACGGTGATGGTCCATTTTCAGACCCAGGAAAAATTGAGACTCTATTTGGAGAGCTGGGGTCTGAACCAGCAGAACTGCTACTGGCTGTCGACTCTGTACACATAAGAGAAGATGCAAAAACAAAAATGTAAACTGTACTTAATTGTTAATTTGAATGTTTATGGATAAATAATGCAATTGATGCATGAAAGCAGAAACACTGTACTGTAATAGCTATTGAGACTGCAGGCAGATAAATTGTAAAGAACACCAGCTAACCAGCAACATAAGGCCGCATATAAAAACCAACAGACCCCATGGTGTTTTATCTATCACTAGCCCAAACAGCTGGGACATAACTAGTTTGCTCACCAGTAGTGGTAAGTGCCGTTATTCCTGAATTGAAAACTAAGCAACCAGGAAGTCGTAACAATCAAGCTAACTGGTAGCTGAATAGTAAATAGTATCTCCTACCCATTAGTTCCAAGGCCCGTTTTTTGAAAGGTGTAACGACGGTTCCTTCTTTCCTTCTCAGAAGAGGGCTGCTCCTTCTCTCCGCAACTTTTTGCTTCAACCTTGAGCGCACCTTTAGATTTGGCTCTGAGGCTGTGAAAAAAACACAAACATTTGTACCATTATTATATATAATAAGATCATTCACCGTTTATCAAACACTATTAATTCTCTAGTAATTTTATGTTTTAATGTTTTTAAAAACATCAGTTTTCTTGATCTCTTTTTTCATTTATTGTAAGTATGAGAGACAGGTTTAAAACTTGCTCCCAAATCATTTGGAGTCAATTAGCAAGCGCTACAGTACAAAGGTCTGCTCCCTGACTTCAACGCCAACACAGAAGTTAATATAAATCGTAAAAGCAAAATCAATATTTCATGTAAACAGTCATACCATACTTATATTCCTTTTCTTTTTATCTGTAAATCCTAAGATCTCAAGCTGTACCTACATGTTTATTCACACCACATTTACCATGAGATTTATGGGGGGGGTTTAAATCACCATTTTCTGTTACTGACCTATGCGTGAGATGTTATGAGTAATACAGCATGAGTAATTTGGTGTTGTATAGTAAGTATGCTCCTCCAGAGAACTGGGTCATAAGACTAGGGAGCAGTGGGGGTTGAGTCAGAGTAAAGTCATCCTCACCCACATGCACTGTAGTTGTACAGTGGCGTGAACTACCCCTTTGAAGACTGCTGCACCAACACAAACCCAAATGTTTACTTTGCGCAAGTATTTTCCGATATGTTCCTTTCAGGACCTTGGGTAGCTGTTCCAAATATACCATATACTATACTAAATCAGCTTTATAAAAATATTTTTATTAATGAATTTTAATTTAGGGGCGGCACGGTGGCGTAGTAAATAGCACGGTGGCCTCACAACAAGAAGGTTCTGGATTTGATTCTCGGGTAGTGGCTGCATCAGCAGGCTGTGCCATCCAGTAGAGCAGTAATGGGATGTAAATTCTGAGCCTGAAGTGATCCACAGGGAGACATTGCCTATTCACACTATTGCCACACTGCTCTTATGCTCTTATTCCTGTCTATTTTTACCCATCATCACAGTCAACAGGAACAGTATCCCATCAAGCTTAGTTGGTAAAGTCACAGCAGGAGTCCAGGACTGTGATGCAAGAGGAAAGTACTTTGTTCAGGCACTATGACAGACACAACACCTGTGACACTTTTAGCCAGAACTGAAACATCGCCTGGAGCCAAAGGCCAAGCCAAACAGGAATATATGTATGAGGCAGGAGTTGAACAGGCCCATAAATCAATCACGTTATTTCATTTGAAAGCTTTGCCTGAGGCTACACTGCACACGCAGAGTGCCGAATTTATTATATTTCCTCCTCTCAACATGCAAGTTTCAAGTGCATGCTGGCAGGTGGACCAAAACTTTATAGGGACCTGTTTTTAGAGCAAAACAACTCTATTTTTGTTTTTGCTGGACAACTTCTGCTTTACATGCTCACGTTCTCCAGTTATTAATCGTATCTGGTTCATTTTAATTAGACAAACAAACAAAGCCCTCTTTACCCAACGGAGACAAACCTTCTGATGCAACAGCTGTACTTTTATGAGCTATATTACTCCACCACTGCTACTCTGTTACTTGAAGTTTTTCCACTTAACATAACACACATTATGTCCCTCTCCATTCACTGAGGAATACTACGCAACACAATAGGGAATAGGCTGCTGCACAGCTCTTAAAATATTCATTGTTTTACATGAACCACGTCCTCAAAGTCAGAATCTACTTAGCTTCTGCTCCACATGGTTACTAACTGGGTCAAGACTAAAGAAATAAGTGTTCCTTAACAAATCAGATTCATGTACACATCATCGTCATCATAAGGAGATGATGATGATGGAGTTATTCTAGTCCAGACACAACAGGTAGAAAATGCTCTGTAACTTTAGTATATAATTAGGCCACTGTAACATTGCCTTTAGAAATCTTCTTTCTAAAATAACATTAAATTAATAATTAGTAATAAACTCACAATATTAAATATAACTTTTTTAAAACGTTAAAATTAAAAATTAATGCCATTTGCCAAATTCCTAGCTGTATTTATTTTAAGGAACAGACATCAAATCTGAAATCAAATTGTGGTTAAAAGCTATTTAAACTGAATTATGCTTAGCATTTTGGGACATCTGTAAAGTTACTGCTTGTAGTATTATTAAATGAATGTCCATACAGTCACTATATTCTCCTGGGTTTCTGAGTAAAGTATTCATAATACATTTTTATATAAGAAAAATATTCTTTTTACAATTACTGAAGACTGAACACTGATGTCCATTAAGTTTAGAAATACAGCTTTAAAAAAGATAAGGAAATGAAAAGGGGAATGTACTAGTGCAGTGATTAACTTGTTGAGCTTCTTATTGAATGATCAGGTTCAGTTTTCAGTACCAACAGGTTACCAATGTTGGTCTTCTAAACAAGATTCTTAACCCCCAATAGTTGAGTTGTATAAAAGAGAGGAATGTAAGTCTTTACATTCACTGTAAATTAAAGATGACTACGTAAGAGGAGCGCAGTTAAAACATTTCCTTGCTGGTATATCTCTGAACGATTTGTACATACTGAGAAATAAATTATTTGCATTCATATGCTGTAATTAATTAAACCCTAACATCTTAGATTAGCGGATAATATTGCATTGGCACTTCATTCTTATTCTTTGAAAGGTTTTTTGAATCCTGACAAATATTCATATGAATATGAATAAAAAATGCTTTATTTTAACAAATAATATATTGAAGGAATACATTGAAATACTCTTTTCATTTTGTGCCTCAGTAAGCTGTCTGACTCAGGATTCTACAGTCACAAAATAAACACTAGTACATGTGGGAAAGTAATTTAACCAGTATAATTGTTTATCATCATAAGTCAAATTGACACTAGGGGAATGGAATGTAATGTCATTTCGTTGACCTCATGGCACTGCTATGAACTGTGCGTCGTAGCCAGAGATTACGACTCACCAAAACCAAAAGGGAGCCATAATTCACGTTAATGCTGACTTCCCATGAGGCTTACACCAAGGCTGGGTCAACAAACCTGAGCTGATTTCTGTAAAAGTCTAGGATGTTTTTAAACCACTGTTATCTTTTATACTTTAGGGAAGAAACTAAAGACCTGTCTTCATTCGGTTCTGTGAAGTTATTGCTTGTAGACAGTAAAGCAGCAAAATGGAACCAAGATAAATTATTTAATTAATACTCATACAGACAGCATATTCACTTCTCCTAGGTCCAAAGGTAAAGTAATCAGGAAAAAAAAGTATTTTTACAATTACTGAAGACTGAACATTAATGTTATGTCATTAGATGAACAAGATTTATTAACAATAACTTTAGAGCAGAACATAAAGTTACAGTTTGGCATTTGGCAGATGCTCTTATCCAAACCGACTTACATTTGGTCTCTTTTTTACAACTTAGCAATTGGGGATTAATATACTGGTATTAGTCCAACACTTTAACCACTAGGCTACCATTTCCCACATGATAATGATTAAGATTCACAAAATAAATTCTTTGTGATCTAACTGAATTGGAACTGTGTGCTGCCAATAATTAGCTGTGGCACCGTTTGCCAGTGCTTTGTATAAAAGTGTCCAACCAAAGAATACATTTAAATATTAAATGTAATCACATGTCATCCTATATCAAGCTATTTTAAACGCTCATCCTACCAGTCTTCCTCAGAGGAAAATCATCCCTGCAGTCTGGTAGGGAGGGCAGAGGGAATTGGCACGATGGTGACACTCCTCCCAGAGGAGGTGAACTCTGCTCCAGAGAGGTGTGATGGGAGGCCCTGAACAAAAAGGAGACATAAACTAAACTGTTTAAGTAACCTTAATGCCATAAATCAATCCAAAATCCCACTGTGCCTTATTTCACATTAGTGTTAGACTATATAGTGCTTAATATTATCAAGAGCAAACACTCTTTTGTGGAAATGTAGGAAGAATCAATAATATCAATTAAAGATAAGAAAATAGAATAACATACAATATAACAAATATTTGTATTCGATCAGTATTAAACCAAAAAGGAATATAAGTTAATTTGGGTGACACTGGATTCTTTTTATTATTTTATATTTTTTGTTTAAAATTAAACAAAAACATCTAAAATCTGCAATTTATCATATAGTGTTAATCTTTCCACTAGATTTTAAAGTGCAGCTGTGGGTTTTTTCTTAATTAGCCATAATAGTATAAATGAGACCAGACAATAGAAGTCCTGGGGCTTAGTTAGTTTTCCAATTCATCTGTGTGGTGGAGATCAGAGTGCACAGGGACAGTGTACCGTTACAGATATACAGATATACAGATCTTTAACTGTGCACTGTCCCTGTCTGTATACGATTATAGAAAGGACACTCTCATAATCACACTATTTATAATTTATAAAACACACTTTTCAGTAAAGTATCAATCAAATGACGACGGGTTTCCTTTTGAGTCGGGATCCTTGTACTTTCTAAATTGTCACAGTTGCCCAGACATGTTAGTGTTTTAGCATGATTAATTGTATTATGTGAAAGTCAGCAACTGTTCATTGATAGAGACTTAAGTAGAAACTGTAGTCACTAAGATAGCTCTGATGTTATAATTCTCAGGTATCAGACGTCGGGTTTGCTTTACTTACGTAAACCATACTTTAGAGTTGTGTGTGAAGGTAGGACAGGATCCATTGAATGTGTCCTTGGTCGATTTATTCAACAAAAATTCCTGAAGTTTCTGTTTCACTTCTGTGCTGGCCATCGAATCTGCCACACAAAACAATATACACTTTGTTGGTACTGCACTGATTTTCACTGATTTGCACTGCTTTGATTTAGCTGAAGTAAAAGAACATGCTGTCTATTTATTCAATTGATTTAGTCTAATTGACTGTACATAATGACTACAATGACATACATATCCAGTGACATGAGTTCACAAGACTTCTGATGCTTGTGTGTAATACAAATGAATTAACATCTCCCCCTACTGGACAACAAAAATAGCACATCAACAGAGAGGTAATTATGTTTAAGAGTTGCAACCTGGTGACTCCTTGAGGACGTGCTAGTGTAATGTAGTGCAATGAGACAGAGTTGAACTCTTACTCTCTCGTGCCCGCTCTTTGCTCCTGAGGATTAAGGCTTGCTGCTGTCGTCGATGTCGCTCCAGTTCCCGCTCCTGGTTTTGCTGCTCCAACTTCCTCTCCTTCTCCAACTGCTCCTGTTGCTGCTTCATTACTTGCAGTTCCTGCTGTAGCTAAGAAATACATCAATTCTATTTTCTGAAAGTATTTACTGAAAATCACTTTTAGAATATTAAATCGACAATACAGTAATGTTTGCATCTGCATTAGCCACATTGCAGTATATGCAGTGTCAAGTGAGAATTATAACTGACTGCACTACACTGCAAAACACAGGATTTGTGGATTGATATCAGATTAATAACGTTAGCATTTACAGAATGTTTTAATTCCTGTTACTGCGTAAACACAAGGAACACAAACAGGGCTCTGCTGCAGCCCATCCCAGTGCACATAGCATTGGTACACCCTGGACAGTTTTCCAGTCCATTACAGGGCAACACGCAGACAAACCACCACTCACTCACATTCACTCCTATGGGCAATTTTGACTCACCAATCAACCTAATGTACATGTTTTTGGACAGTGGGAGGAAACCGGAGAACCCGGAGGAAACCCATGCAAGCGCGGGAAGAACATGCAAACTCCGCACAGAAAGATGCCTGGCCTGGGAATCAAACCCGGGACCTTCTTGTTGTGAGGCGAGCGAACTACTATGCCACCGTGTCGCCCCATTGCAATATGAGTAAAAATTTGATTATTCAATATCTGTATTTGAATAGTGTGAATAATGTATTCAAAATAGAGCTTCTTAAGTGCTCTAGTGAAATTATTTTCACATTGCACTATATCATAGACAAAATAAATATGGCCAAATCAGTTTATTCCAATATTGTGCACCTTAAATTCTTAGTGTCGTGTCCTCACCTTGAGGTGCTCCTGCAGCTGGACTTGGTGCTGACGAATCAGGTTCTCATGCTGCTTCTGAAACTCGTTTATAAGAAGCTGTTTCTGAATCTGCTGCTGCTTTTGAATGAGGAGCAGCTCCTGTTGCATCTGTCGCTCCCACACATTGGTGTCAGAGGTCTGGGCAGGCATCCTCACATCTGTCCTCAGATCTAGTGGAGACGCCGGCTCCAGTGCCAGTGGTACTTCAGGTTTAACTTCCACTGTAAGCGTGGTAGAGGAGAGATGGTATCAGTAGAAGCTGGAGATGGAGACTGTTATATAAAATTTGGACAGTTTCAGTATATCAACCTATTTTTCAATGGAGGTGGAATAAATATGAATAAATCTGATTTAAAAACAACATGAAATGAAAATGCTTTTACATGTGAAGCACTAATATCTGTGCAATGGCAGTTCTTACAATGAGGTGAAATATGTACAGCTCAGGCTGTCTACAAGCATCAGAAATCCAGCTGACCCCATTTGGCTCCGGTACAAAATGCAGCGTTATAACCTTGTTTGTCAGGTAAATGACCTGTTTGTGTATTTTTCTTCCCCTTATTCCCCAGACATATTCCCTCCACCAAACGCGTTCACCATTATGGAAAGATTGCACCTATATTCTTCAACCTGTGGCTCATTACAAATAATAAGCTGACTACAAAGCAAAAGGGCATCCCTCAGGTCTCTGGTGCTCTATAAATAGCCAGCAAGACACTGGAAATCAATAGCAAGCCTGGATGACACATTCAGAAAAGCTGAGGCAAACAAGCATCATAACCGACTGCGGCTGCTGCCTCTTCTGCGGGGGAATAAGCAATTACTGAGTTATGGGGCTTACAAAAAGAGCCCAAGAACAAACAAAACAATGTTTGGCTGCAAAGTACACATGTGTGCAAGAATAAAGAATACAAATAATGCCACACTGCTCTTGATGTTACACAAGTTACCTATCCATCTTCAACCCATAAAACATAATTGTACTCTTTCCCTATGAATGTGAAATTTTTGCAAATATATTTGACCCATATCTGCATACATTCTTCTTCTTCTCCTTTTAGCTATTCCCGTTAGGGGTCGCCACAGCGGATGACTCTTCTCCAAACTACCCTGTCCGCTACATCTGCCTCTTTCACCCCAACTACCTGCATACATTAGATATGTCAAATCAAGCAAACAAAGCTGAAACCTAAAAGAATGACTCACTCATAATCACATCTAAATCCATGGAGACCTGAGAGTAGTAGCTACAGTTCATGACTTAAATTACGAAGAATCAATAAGCCAGACACTGAGAACACAGTATGTGCATATCACTTAGATTCCAGTGACACATACTTAAATGCTCACATTGGCTTTTTAAAATATAATGTCTTGCAAGGGTATTAAAAGACACACAAACCTAAACGTCAACTGCTTTAGACAAAATATTTTTTTTTTATTTTCACCCTGTTTTTTTTCCATGCATGTTGTTAAGGTGAGGCACTTGTAGTGACGCAGGCAGCAGCTCAGCCATTATATTGGCTAACCATTTTTAGCACCCTGTTTTGTTGTTTCAAATGCCACAGTCAAAAATGTCTGTGTGTGTGTAAAAGACAAATCGGGTATAAATAGCAACATCAAAGCAATTGGTGCAATCTAGGGTTATGGCAAAGCCACACAGCCAATTTACCACCCTAAAACCGGCTGCCATGGCAACATGGACAACATAAGGACAATATTAAGTGGTACTTTGTGTGGTCTCCTTCTAGAAAGCGATGTTATATTGATACGGTTTGATACACAGGGACATTATTAAAATGGCATTTACACACACACCCTGGTGCTATATACTCTTTAAAAAGGAATGAAGACACAGGCTGGGTTTGTTTTGACTGTTATGACCCTTTACTCTTTAGTGATTAATTGATAATATCCTTAATAATACATGCCTTTCTTAAGCCGTGTTTAGTTTAGAAAGATCTGGGTCTGTCGGTATGATGGAGGTAACGCTTGAGGCTGGTTTGTGACAGCTTTTATAAACAGGCACTTTAGTAGCCCAGCCCGGCTGTGTCTTTTCATCCTTCTTGAATCTAGCCAATAAGCAGCAACTGTGAGTCACAAGCATCTGGCTCACTGCCCCTGCCAGGCTAAAAATAGCCTCAGTTACCTGCTGTTTCCTGTTGCTTGCAGCTGTAATATCTCATTTATCTTCCCTCTCCTTATACCCTCCCTGGTGCAGTCATTAAAAAAAAGATACTGTTTTCACCTTGATTTAGTCAATCTTGTATGGCTTCAAGCTCAACTGGTTTCAGCTTTCTAACTTATTAACACAAGCCCCCTTCGTATTACCCTACCCAGACGGTGATATTACAGAATAAATAAGTATAATGTAGTCTGGCAGTTACATGATGCCGGGAAAACAGTTACAATTTCCTGCTGATGAGGTCATACATTTAAAATAGAACAAGACAGTGATGTCATTGGCATCGCTCTTTTAAAGGTCAACTTTTAAATGAAGAATTTAGGCGTGTTTTTCGGAGTGCTTCAAGTATGTACAAAAGGGTAATAACAGGAATGCATAAAATGAAGCCCAGTGGATTCGCTTCTAGTCAGAACTTTGGCAACAGTTTGTAAAATTAGCTTTCTTTTTGCACCTCTAAAAAATGCTTCAAACTGATTTAACTTTCTAATGTAAAGATAGATGCAAGACTATGACAGTATGTTTTCGAATATAGCACTGCTTTTTATATCTTCTGGATTCGACACCCTCAGAAGGTGACATATGTTTATGTTTTTCTCAGCAGCATGCACACACACACACACACACACACACACACACACACACACACACACACACACACACCTACACACACATTTTTTGGCCTCAAACCATAAAGGTGATAAATCTATATGCAACAAATGGTGCATCTGAAAGAGCAGCTGATGTATTGCAAATTGCTGTTGAAAGAAAAAAAACAATCAGTTTAGAAGCAAGTGGGTTAAATATAACTGCTGTTCTGAGCACACTCTTAATATAGATCATGTGTGAAAGTCTATCACACTGATGAGGCCACCTAGCTATTTTAACTTAGGCAAAAAATAGTCCCCCTGCTGAATTTCTATAATGCACTATGTAGCTAATTTCTGAGATTCTATTAGTTTGTGTATTGATTGATTTTCTATTATCACACGCTATTTCCGAAGCTTAATTGACTGAAAAGGGGTCACAGCAAGGTAGGGCTGTCAGCTGGCAAACAGTTGATTTATTAACGACAGTTTACAATTCATCCCTGGCATCAAACACTGACAGGGTCACACACGGGTTCCAAACCATGCTTCTCCCTAAAGTCTGCTGAAAAGGGTAGAGTGACTGCTGTACACATGAGTCACTGGTAAAGGCTTCTCTGCCTCACATTACTGTTGAGTATATTGATAAAAGGCTTAAGGCTTTGGTAAATCCAAACAGACATTCATAAGCCACCCACACACCACTAAATGAAAGCATGTTAATTTGTTGTGAAAGATTAGCATGCACTTTGCAATTTTATATAAACGTGATGTTTACCTGATTTTGCTACAGCGAATCAACACATTAAGTGATATCTAAAGTCTAAAGCAAACCATAAACTAAGTCTAATACCTGTATCTTAGCCACCATGTTTTAGGTAAAGTGCTCATGCTCTGGTCTGATGAATTCAAAAGCAAGCTAATGTTTGTTGGGTAAAATGTGGGATTATTTGGTTATTTGTTTAATTATTTTTCTAGTGCAGCAAAGAATTTTAAATATATTTTCATTACTAAGTCATTTTGAATAAAAATATTAATAGTTGCAAAAGCATGTCAGTTCATTTTTTTATACTATTTCTCTGCATCATGTTACATATATTTGTGCAATTTAAAAGGATTTTTCATTTCAGGTTTTTATTTCAGGCTTCTACTAACCGGAGCTATTCCAAATGCACAACGATAGAAAAGCAAATGGCAAAAGGAAATACATCTCTGTTTAATATACACTACATATTATTTACATTTATTCAGTTGTATCCTTTACGGTAACAATAAGAAAAAAATATTTATATAAAAACACTTTGACACCATGTCATAAATTACATCATATCCTTTTGAGAAAGCAACTGTGTAAAAATCTTTGTTGTTAAATATTTATAAGCTCACTCCAAGAGGCAACAAAATAATCAATGAGTTTAGTGGATTTTATCTTTTATATGAAAATCACTCTCAGCACTAGTTTCACTAGTTTTTTGCCATTATCCAATATCATTAAAATGTCCAAACTGGAAAATGATGCTTCAATATTTAAAAGTCAATAACAGACCTAAATCTATATACAGTAAATAGGAGGCCGGCTGAATGGGATTTTTCTTCCTGTCTGAGATGGATGCTAGAACACCTATTAAAAATGACAATATGTTGTTCAGCAGGCAGCCATAACACTTTCAGCACAGGTTTATGTAGGATAGAATATGTACTTCCACAGAACTGATATGGGGTAAAAATATTTTTTTTTGCTTCAAGCGTTAAGGTTACACAACTGCTTGGTGGAACAATTAATTATAGCCAAGTACAATTGAGATATTTATCCTTATTGCCTTAAACAATTTTACATTACAAGGGTAGGGTAACAAAGGCTTAGAAAACAAGACACACTTGCTAAACTGCAATTAATACTGGAAGGACAGGTATTACTAAAGGTATTACTAATTTATTAACAGTGTTTTGTAAATGTCAAAGAACATTCAGTGCATACATCTGGAGTGAAGGCCATAAAAGTGAAAGAAAGAAACAAGCAGTCAAAAACTAAATGAAGCTTAACTAAAAGCAGCTTGAGAATAACTTGTAATAAATTAAGAAGTACAGCTTTCTTTCTTTCTTCCTCTCAACCTTTTTTATATCTTTTAATCTCACTCTTCCTCAGCATCAAATTACAGGAAGCCATAAGTATAAGCTTCATTGGTAATTATCCATTGCCTATGAGGAAGGGATGTTAGAGACCTGTTTTTATTTTCTTCTTTTTGATGCAGTCGAGTTCATGTGACTTATAGAGAGTGTTTTCATTAGAATATTAATTAGAATGGTTTTGCTCTTCATTCAACCGTCAAAGACGTTGAGTGGAAAAGACAGAGCAAAAATAAATAGTGCCGGGTTTTATTTTTTTCTATCTAACGGAGTACTGCATCTCAACTGATTATGGTTTAATAACATTGCCTTTGAAGACACTGAAATGGGTAAAAAAAAAAAAGGCTTTTATTCAATGTGTAATGACAGAGTATAGTTGTAATTTACCTCATGCTGAGATTAGGCTGTTCCTTTCAGTATGACAGCATAATTACCACTGACAATATTAAGTGGACATACTGCTAGCTAGAAAGATAAAAAAAAAAAAAACACTATACTGGTGCATGTTTATAACTTAAAGATGATATGACAGAGACAGAAGCTGTCAAAATTCAAAAAGCACAAAATCGAAGTGCCTTTCTTGGGACACCATCATTTACATAACACATGACAGCAAACAACAAGGGAAAAATGAAAAACACTATTAATATATGTTCCAGCGTGTAGTTATATTAGGAGCGACTCGAGATGGAATGATAACAGATAAAGTGGTGCCTAATCTTAGCACCCTAATGCCAAGTTGAAAATAACATGTCTAAGAATAGCTGACCCACAGACTAAGCAACAGCCTGCTCTGTACAAGAACCTATTAAACCACATACACTCACACTATAAGCGTTTACTTATCAGAAACAAAGACTGAATATGGCTACCTGAAGGATATAAGGGTAATATATTCAGGATTTTTAGAGTTCAGCCTCACTGACCCAAATTATTCAGTTTAGTCCCACAATAAGTCTCTTAAAGTTTCACTGAGGAGGATATTTGCATATTTTTCATTACTTCAATTAATATAAATGTCGACTGTTGTTTTAAGCTAGAGATATGGCTCTGAAATGACTTTTATTTTATAGGCTGACGTTTACTACTGAATTGCAAGAAAAAAAGAATGATGCAGTGAATAAGTGAACTTAAAATTATAACTAACAACAAACACCCAATAACAAAAGTAAAGAAATAAGTAATGATACCTAATAAAGGCAGCAAAAAGACAAATAAACAAAGAACAACTGTTATAAATAACTTTTTTTCATGCTGGCTGAATTTGTTCTGACCTCCTGCAAGCTGCAGTTATTAATACTATTTATTGTAAACAATATTGCATGCATCAGTTTTTCTATTTATCATTCAAGTGTAAATAAATAAAAAGACTATTCCTAGATATAGAACAGCTCCACAAACAACACACACACACACACACACACACACACACACACACACACACACACACACACACACACACACACACACACA
>JAOTRA010000035.1:13073104-13085290 GCA_026260255.1 Pseudolaguvia tuberculata | reverse complement strand
TCATTCATTCATTCATTCATTCATTCATTCATCTTCTAACCTGCTTATTCCCTAATTCGGGGTCACGGGGGTCTGCTAGAGCCTATCCCAATGCACATAGGGCAAAAGGCAGGGGTCACCAGTCAATTGCAGGGCCCCACATAGACAAACAATCTGTAGGCAATTTAGAGACACCAACCAACCTAATGTACATGTTTTTGGACTGTCGGAGGAAATCAGAGAACCCGGAGAAAATCCATACAAGTAAAGACAGACCCCTTACCACCGTACCACCGCTTCAAATATTTTCAGATATTGCCAAATTACTACGCAATAATTCCAACAATTGTGAACCCTTAAGGATATATAATGAGTTCACTTGCCAAACTTTAAGTATCTTATATATTAATATTAAAAAAATTTTTAACACTCTTATATTACTTGATTCACATAAGTGAAAGTTATGTATAGAGACTACAGAATTGAATTTTATTAAGGCTGTGACAATGTTCACAAAAAGCAGAGATTAAAGATAGATTTCAGAGATTGCTGCTGTATCAACACACTGCTATTGAAATTCAGGTGGCAGTGAGGCATCTAAAGTGGTTGCTTGGAGACAACAGTGCTGCGTCACATGTAGGATGGCTCTCAGTAAAGCAGACAATAATGCTCTATCTATTTCAGGCTGCCCTGATCTCTAAATGAATTCAGGCTAAAATTAGATAACAGGGTCACAAGTCCTTTCTAAGCATATTGAAAGAGTATTAGCCTCCTTGCGGAAGAAAAGCTAAAGCCAAAGATTTAAAAATGGTCCAAGAAGAAAAGAAAGAATGTGTATGTTCCATAATAGTAATGCAGCTAATTACCCAACATTCCTGGTTCACTTTTGTATACTGCTCAAACACATGTCTTAGTTTGCGCAACACTGACTCATCACATCGCTCTCACCTCATTTCTGAGAAATTGCTGCAGGTTTTAGACACACTATAAAAGCAATACTCTTTTTAGAGTCAAAAACAGGAAGTTCACTAAAGCCACCCCATAAAAAAACCATTTGGAAAGGCTTGCTCAGAAATGTCAGCATTTCCTCTTTTAGAATATCACACTTCCCTGTCCAAGTTTCCCTCTAAAAAGGAACAAAAATGAATTTCAAGCTCTTTAAAACACCGGAGAAACAAAAAAGGAAGGATTATTAACATAACTTTCTGCAGTGGGTGATTTAAAATGATTACAACAACAAAAAAAGGATTAAATTAACCTCAATCACCAAACCTATTTCCCCTCAATTCCTATTTACTAGTAAAACAAACAATCTAAAACATATAACAGTACTAGTGTTAGAACAGAACTACTTCACTCGTGCAGAGCAATACTTCAGAGTTCCAGCAGGACGACAGAGGTTTATCCACTGTATCACTGCTGCATTATGTTGTGCTCTTTGGAGAGGCCTATGGACCACATATTTCTGTTCCCTTTATCTAAACACACACAAAACAGTTATAAAAATAATTTCAAGATCATCTACATGAGGTTTGTTATAAGTACCAGACACCAGACCTGGCTAATACAAATAAACTACATAGGCCATGTTATATGGACAGATTACCAGCACACCCACCCTAAGTGTGTATTCCCCAAATATTACTACAAAGCTGAAAGCACGCAGTTGCTTTACATTACATTACATTTTCACTTGAATTAAAAAACCTAAACACTGTTCCAACATGACAATACTCCTGTGCACAAAGCCCATGATCTCCTTGAATACATAAGATACATTATAGTTTCTGTAGAAGAACACCAATGTCCTGAATAAGGTGCTCACCTCAACTGAAATCAAAACACAGACTGAACCACAGACCCCTTCACCTGACATTAGTACCAATAGTTTGGCTGGATGGAAAAGTCTCCAAAGCCACAAATCCGGTGGAAAGTGTTTGCAGAAAAGGATGTTTTTATAAGAAGGAGGGTAAATTTGGAATTAGATGTAAAAAAAAACAAAACAAAAAAAAAAAACCCACACATACTGACGATAGGAACTTGACTAGAGCCTTGCATGTAAAAGGTAATAATAAAAAATATATTAGACAGACCCCTGTCAGTATATAAGTACTGTTATTTTTCAATGTTTTGTTTACATGGGTCAGTTTATGATTGTACTTATGATTGTCTATCTACTTATTGGTTTTTAGATCTGTTTCATTGTTCTCAATGTTCAGCCACTGACAAGTAAAAACTGTTTTTATATAGAAGTTATGATGATGTAAATGTAAATAACTTACTGTCTTTCTTCTTTAAGGCAGCGATATACTGAGTCAGTGTCGCCTCAGTGTCGCCTCAATGAGTAAAATGCTTCACTTCTCACTTTAGCAAGATGAACTGGAAAGCCACACACATGCTCTGTCACAATGTCAAGTCATGCAGGAGATTCCAGAGGAAGTGATTATCCACCAGAGACATGATAGCCTAGGTTAAAAAGGTTAGTATGCACAAGTTTTGTAATTCCATTTTCTTTAGGTTTATGGTGAGTTGACAGATTTGCAACACACTAGCCATGTGGTGAGTGAGTCATAATCTGCCTCTCACTCATCACACTTAGAGTGTCACTGCCCACCATGCTAATGTGAGCATAATCATTTAGCATTTATTAAAAATCTCTTAAACTATCAGATATCAGACTTTTTCAAATGCTTTACAGAAAAATACACAGATGACCAAAGTTACTTTTTGCCTTTTTTCCCTAAATTTTGGATTGTGGCTAGGGAAATCTGAGCCTACTGCATTTCGCAGGGTTTGATGCTGGGGCGCAGTCAGCTTTCCAGTTTATCCCATGGGTCTTCAGTAAGGTTGAGGTCAAGACTCTATGCTGGTTGTTTCACATTAAATTTGCCAAAACATGTCTTTATGGAGATCAGGAGCTTTGTGCTTAGAAGCATTGTCATGATAAAACATTGTTTGGGTTTTTTAGCTCCAAGAATGGGTATATAATTCTAAGTTTCTGTGGAAAGCTTGTCTTCAGAGGCCATAAATGTAAATGATTATGATTATGATTATCTTCTTGCTAGTTATTTTGTGTTTTTTGGCCAGCTTGATTATTAATAATTTAATTTAAGATATGATTGTGAAACTGAGCTTACTTGGTTTAATAGTATAGCTCTACAGCTAGAACACAAGTATAAAAATAATATTAGCTTCATTTATACTAAAACTTTATATACAGTAAATTTATAAAATGTTGCTGAAAACAAAAATAGGATGTCTGTTTAAATATTTTTGAGATTTTAGCCGATTACCAATATTTTTACTAGCATTAGTGATAGGCTTTGGGTGTTTTTGTGATTATTGGCTAAGGTTCAGATCTCTTGGCTCAGTGCATGCATCCCACTAACAGCTGGCACGTGTTGACTCGAAATCTGGACTTCTTGTCTTTATCTCTAATCAAGAGCTTTTTGTGTCCATGTCACCGCTCGATACATTCCTCAAACTGCAAACCTCTGCATTCCTGTCCCTCAGTCCCAAAGCTTTCTCCTACTCCCTCATAAAGTTTAATGTCTCTGTGAGTTCACAAGAAACATAAAGGAAATAAATCTCAGCAGCATGCATTCCTTTCTGTCCTTAATCATGCATCATTTTGTCTCACTGTAAAAAAAAAAAAGTGCTATAATGTGCTATAATGAATGGTGTAGTTGATTGTGCTGAGGACATATTTGAGGAGTGGGAGGGATGGTATGCTGGTTTGTGCAGGTGGAGGAATGCTGTAGTCGTGTTTATTCTGGCTCTGTGTTGTGTCTGCAGCAGATAGTCAAGCTGAGGATAAGCTTTTTTCCACGGCCAAGCTGTGCACTGTGCAGAATCCAAAGGGTGCAACTCATTGTAGAGATACTGATGAGTCAATGCTGGTCCTGCTTCTTTGCTAGTTCTTTAAACTGAAATACTCGATGTGCTAATGGCAAAAATCAGAACCATATAGAGTATATCTCAGTGGATATAAGCACAAGGCTGGAGACACACTGGACAGGCCCAGTCACACAATGAACAATTAAGAGTTGCTAATCAGCTTCTGATTCATGTATTTGGCCTAAACAAGAAAACCAGAAGAAAATGCAATCTACACACAGACACACACAGGGAGGAGTTTGGAATCCGAACTCCAACCACCACAGAAGACTGAACTGAAACATCTTTCACAACATATGTGCTATAAAATTAACATGTCCAGCATCTGGTAGATGTCCTCATCTAGTGGGAATTTGGCTCTGCATGTTGAGTATGGAATACTTTGTCTGAATCCTTAGTATGCAAGATACAGTAAGGGAAACGTTCTCAGATGACCTATTTCTCACACCTGAATTTTGAAGTATGCATGTGATGCACAATTTTACCATCCCTGAGGCTACTACAAAGACAACTTGTCATATGCAGAAGAAGGGTTGCGATCCTTTATATGCAAATGTAAGGCATGCTTAATGCACAGAATTCTAAAAATACAGGATAAACCTACTAGACGATACAAGACTTTAAGGGACAAAGGCCACCTTTCCATCATTGGTGGAAAACATTGATCCAGTTCTTTTAAAAGTGGTGCCTTTAAATTTGGCACAGTCCAAAAACATGTACATTAGGTTGATTGGTGATTTATCTATGTGTGGCCCGGAGATGGACTGGCGACCTCTTCAGGGTGTATTCCCTGTCTTTTGCCTTTTGCACGCAAGGATAGGCTTTAGCAAACCCCTGTGACACTGAATCAACAGGCCCAGAAGTGACAAGTGTTTTGGGAAATTGAACCCATGGTCCAAAACCCTACCAACTGAGCTACCACTTTCCCAAAGAATGTGCTAAAAATGTGCAGGAAAAAATAGTTTATCTTACTATATTTTACATTAATTTGATAACTTTAGAGTTTGTACTAGACATAATTCTGTACACAGTTTGAAACAGTGTGCAAACAGTTTACAGTGTTAGAATGTACAGTAGTACCCGAGCTCACTCAGTAGGACATCAGGAGGATGAATACTGCCACCTTCTGTCTGCAACAAGAATACAGGTTTATTACATGTCTGCCATTCTCGTAATTTGAGAAAAATTAAATAAACTAGAAAATAATATTTAAACAAATTATCTCACTATAATACAAAACTAGACTTCCTAAAAGTCTTTAAAGTTTACTAAAGTCAAAATCTATGTTAGAGCGAGTTGCCAAAAACACCAGCTATTTCCCACTGTTTTTCTATTCAGCTACTGATGGCTACTGGCTTATCAGGAGGACAGGGACTCTTTTATCTTCCCAGATGGTGGATGGACACACCAGTAACGCTGATTTAATGCAGATTTGTCATTGTCATAAATCCACAGCTGTTGGAGGATTCACATTTTCATGTGACACTTCAAAGACATTCCTCTCAGTCTCGTGTGCTTCCGTAGCTCCTGTTAGACTGCTTATAGATTTGTCCGTACTGATTCGGTGATCATGACCAACCTGCTAGACCCGTTATTCTCTGTGTGCTGCCTAAACAACATCGGTCCTGGGTTTTGTTTTACATGTTCAATGTGGTAAACTGAAGATGTCTTCTCAAGCAATGGTGGAACATGTCATTAGTGGTCTAGTTCTTTCTCTTCCCTATTCAGAGTAGCTGAGAAGACTAAAAGTAGTCTGTGGTCAGTCGGAGAGAGAAAGAGAGAGGGAGAGAGAGAGAGAGAGAGAGAGAGAGAGAGAGATAGAGAGAGAGAGAGAGAGAGAGAGAGAGAGCGTTTTCCATATTATATGCACATTTCTTAGGGGCACTGGGATTTTGAGACTATCCAACTCGGGAAACAGTGGAAGCAAAGAGGAACACAGTGAAAAGGATATATCCTCTGAATTTATAAATGAATTAAACATGCTAATATAATATCCTGATGCAAGATCTCTCACTTGTTTTGCAGCAAAAGTCCACCTGTTGTATTAATATTTCTTTTGGAAAAGATTTATCTATCTAGAGGTAGATACATTTTTTTTTTAAGTTTCTAGTAAGGATGATTTCCTCAAAATCTCATTGTCCCAATTAGGCTTAAAGCTTAAAAATTTAATTTTGCATTAGGTATTTCTAAAATATAGCAGTTCCACTATGTAGGCAAGTGTGAGGTAACCCTGTAGCTGTGTCCCCTCAGCACAAACGCAGCCGCAGGCTCAACTATAATTATAGTGTCGATCTAAGCAGAGTGAGAGCTCAGGAAAGAGTGCCAAGGCACAGTGCAGTCCATTCACTGTGAATAGAAGGCCTAGCCTGGTCAAAAAAGCTCAGTTTACAATGCACATAAAGATAAACCTGTATCAGCAGAGACAAGAGCAACCAGGAATTATACAGTAAGTCCGGCTATTTGTGTAAGTGAAAAGGAACGCTAGCATGGACACTTCTTCATGCTTCTTGTCAGATTGCAAAGAGAAAAGTTTGTGGGTAATTGTGTGTGATATGACAGCTGTCAGAAATGAGCCGTCGATACATCCCTTTTAGGGAAGTTTGGTTAGCAAAAAGTGTGGCAATAGTCAAGTTTACAGTGTGTTCTGACAGCCAAGGAGTATAACACAATGTTATCTTAGACTTAGAAGAGAACAGTGTTTATTAAAAAGTTTTAACGGAAACATTTCTTACACAAACACAAGAAAGAAAAGCACCACACATAGACCTACTGTTGCTCTTCACTTTAGAAAAGGCATTTTTTTGCACATTCATTCATTCACTCATTCATTCATTCATTCATTCATTCATTCATTCATTCATTCATTCATTCATTCATTCACTCACTCATCTTCTTATCCCCTTATTCCTTAAGTAAGGGTCACGTGGGTCTTCTGGAGCCTATCCCAGCGCACAGAGACGAATAACCACTTATACACACATTCCCCCCCCCCCATGGGTAATTTAGAATCACCAATTAACCTAATCTACATGATTTTGGACTATGAGAGGAAACCGGAATACCCGGAGAAAATCCAGCATGTGCGGGGAGATCATGCAAACAACGCACAGAAAGATCCTCTGCCCTGGAATCAAACCCAGGACCTTGTTGTTGTTTGGCAAACATGCTAGCCACTATGCAATTGCCCCACCCATTTTCATGCACAATGAATATTAATTCATCATCTAATCATCTAACCCACATATTTCCTAATTTGGCGTTACAGGGGCCTTTCCCAGAGCACATAGGCTGTAATCCCACTCTAGGGGTTTTCTTTGCCACTGTTGCCTCCAGCTTGCTCATCAGGTACAAATTGTCAGTTTTTTTTAATTTTGATACTTATCAAAGCTGCTTTAAGACATTGTAAAAAGAGCTATACAAATACATCTGAATTGATCTAAATTAAAAGGCAGGGGTACACCCAGGAAAGATCACCAGTCCATTGGAGGGTCAATCATAGATGAGCAACCATATACACACACACACACACACACACACACACACACACACACACACACACGCACTCATTAATCAACATAATGTGCATCTTTTTGGACTGTGGGAGGAAACCTGGAGTACCCAGGGAAAACACACACAAGGCAGGGAGAACATGCCAGCAGAAGGATCAACACTAGCTCACAATGTATATCAACGAATATAAATCAGGAAGAGAAATCCTTGTGCACCTTGTTGTGATCCAAAAGTTGTAAACATGAGATTTTTAAAATAAAAAGCAAGTAACTATTACCATGGGTGGCGCTGTGGCGTGGTGGTTAGCATTGTCGCCTCACAACAAGAACCGTGGATCTTTCTGTCTCCTGAGCATGTTCTTTCTGCACTTGCGTGGGTCTCCTCCATTTTCTCCGGTTTCCTCCCACCATCCAAAAACAGATTAGGTGGATTGGTGATTGTAAATTGTCCAGGGGAGTGAATGTGTGTGTGAATGGTTGTTTGTCTATGTGTTGCTCTGAGATGAACTGGCAACCCGTCCAGGGTGTACCCCCGCCTCTCGCCCTATGTGCGCTGGGAGAGGCACCAGCAGACCCCAGTGACCCCAAATTAGGGAATAAATAACTATTATCATTGTTACTTATACTTTTACTAATGCAGAATACTCTACCCACCTCTACTTTTATCTTACTACTCATTTTTAATAGATTTACGTTTAATCTTACTTTTTAAGTCTGGTCATGTGACTTTTAATGTGATGTTTAGTAGTATCTGTAAATCTTTGTTTTAGTTTAATGCTGAGGCAGATGTCATTAAATACTATGATGTCTTTCATCTTCATTCATCTTCTTACCCCCTTATTCCCTAATTCGGGGTCAAAAGGATCTGCTGGTGCCCAGCTCACATAGGGTGAGAGGCGGGGTACACCCTGGACAGTTCCAGTCCATCACAAGGCAACACATAGACAAACAGCCATTCTCACACACACATTCACTCCTATGGACAATTTAGAATCACCAATCGGCCTAATCTGCATGTTTTTAGACTGTGGGAGGAAGACGGAGTACCCGGAGGAAACCCACGCAAGTGCGGGGAGAACATACAAACTCCGCACAGAAAGATCCCCGGCCCGGGAATCAAAGGTCCCGGCCTGGAACCTTATTGTTGAGAGGCGACTGTGCTAATAACTATTCCACTGCGCCGCCCTACTATGATGTCTTACTAAAACTAATTTTATGCCATTAGTGTACATTAAGTTAAACACTAATTTGCTTTTATGAGGAAAACAAATGTTATCCTCAAAATTGCAAAAAGCAACTATAGCGTTGTCAAAAATATTTGAGCCCAATGTACTACTCCATAAACTCTCTGAATCTCTTAACACATTTTTTTCTAGGGTGTTTTACAATTAGAAACAATAATATAAAAGGAGATACTGTGTACCAATCTCCTTGCTCCATATTTGTAAATTTCCCTCCACAAGTGGTTAGTAATGCAGCAATAAAAGCACTGTAGGAAAAGAGGAAGGAAGTGTATTGAAATGAACACAAACAGAAAGTGTCTGGTTTCTTTCTTTGGATCGGATTGAGATTTCTGTGTCCTGCTTAAACTATACAAAACCTTAAATATGTTCTGTGTTCTGGACTTTCTCATTTCATATAGCAGGGTTTCAAAAGTCAAAATAACCTTTTCTAATCCATTACACAAATTTTCAGCAAATACATATCAGCTTCTGGCGGCGTGGGGGTGTAGTGGATAGCAGGGTTGCCTCACAACAAGAAGGTTCTGGGTTCGATTTCCGGACCAGAGATCTTTCATAATTATAAAATAAAGTAAATTTTTAAACAACAATATTTCAGCTGTTCAGAGTGTGCTCAGACTTATGGAACCCACTATACGGGGGTATAGTGCATGCATGCAGACATAATAACAGATAGGCAAACTGTAAGCATCCTCTTGTTTTGTAGGACACCACTGAGAATCACAGTTCCCTAAAGTGTTTTTGGCTGTGTGTGCAGGGCCACACAACCTGACAATACACTGACACTCTTAAACACATAGGGTGAGAGGCAGGGGTACACCCTGGACAGGTCGCCAGTCCATCTTAGGGCCACACATAGACAAACAACCACTCACACACACACACATTCACTCCTGTGGACAATTTTGAATCACCAATCGACTTAATCTGCATGTTTTTGGACTGTAGGAAGAAACTGGAGTACCCGGATGAAACCAACACAATAGTGGGGAGAACATATAATCTCTGCACAGAAAGATCCCCGACACGGGAATCGAACCTGGGACCTTCTTGTTGTTAAAATTTCTCTTTACATTTTCTGTACTATTTTCTTTATTATTATTTGTTTTAAACCGTGTATGGCGTGTGGATCTGTGGAACCCATTTTTAGATTACAAATATAAATGTAAATGTCTTTATTCGTCACATCCCATCATTTAACCCTTTTAAGAAGGTTAGGGTCTTTGATACAGTGCCCCTGGAACACGAGGGGTTAAGGGTCTTGCTCAAGGACCCAGTAGTGGCTGATAGAACTTGAACAGCCAACAAATCATTTAACCATTTGAGCCTCTTTACTGTTCACTGTCACAGGAAAACTTTAAACCCACAAATGATAATTGTTTTCCTCCTTAAAGCCATGGTTCTTTTTGAGTTGGCCTTTCTGTTAAAAATGAAACAAAAGCTGTGATTCAGTAGAGCAGTTCCCCAGACTAATAATTTGTGTTAAAAGGTGTTGAAGGAGGTAAGTCTGTTTTTTAGGGGTTTTTTTGATGAAATATGTCAACCTACAGCTTCAAGCCTTTGAAAATGATTTTTGTAGGAGGACCGGCTATTACCCAGAGACTTTTCAAAATAAGAAGTGTCTATTTGCAACCAGATGAAAATAGCACTGGACACAGTACAGCTATTTGTACCCACAGAAACAGTATGTGCAAACTCTAACTGGATCGAACCCCTAGCATTCATTTAAATTATTAATAGTATTTTATTATGCTTTAACATTTACTACACAATGTAATACTCAAGCGACATTAACAACAGTGAAAACATAAACAAAAATATGTCTGTTCATAGTTAGTCTATATTAAGCCACCAAAAATATAAAAAATTGAACTAGATAAAAAACTAAAAACAAAATTCATAAAAATTTATGAAAGGGGCAGCGCGATGGCGTAGTGGTTAGCACGGTCGTCTCACAACAATAATTCCTGGGCCGATTTGGTGTCGAACTGGGGATATTTCTGTGTTCTCCCCGCGCTTGCATGGTTTCCTCCAGGAACTCTGGTTTCCTCCAACAGTCCAAAAACATGCAGATTAAGTCGATTGGTGATTCAGAATTGTCCATAGGAGTGAATGTGTGTGTGAGTGGTTGTTTGTCTCTGTGCTGCCCTGAGATATACTGCCGACCCGTCCAGGGTGTCCCCTCGCCTCTCACCCTATGTGAGTTGGTATAGGCGTCAGCAGACCCCTGTGGATGAATGAACGAATTTAGCAAACATACAATAGCACCTGCTTTAAAATGTGAAAAAATGAAGGTATTCTTGCTATTATTAAGCAGCAGTCTATTATCTAATTAACAATTAATTTCCCATGTACACTATACAGGAAAAAACATATTAAACCTCCTACTTCAGACTTAATCTAATTCTTATAATAATCTCAGCAGATCTGGAAATATTCATTGGAGTGTGATGCTATGGGGAGTTCATCATTCAGACAGAATAGCATCAGTTAATCAGGAACTAATATTTTGTAAGAAGGTCTGGGGTGCAGTCGAGGTCAAGGTATACACAAGTATGCCAACCAAAACTCACCATGTCTACATGTCTCCCTGTGGCGACTCAAATGGTTAAGGTGCCGAGTTGTTGATCTGGAGACCAGGAAGACCTGGGTTCAAGCTCCACCATCGCTAAGGAAAAACCTGGGCTCAAGTCAGCCACTGTTGAGTCCTCGAGCAAGACTAGACCCTGCGCTCTGACCCAAACTTATTAAGATGGGATATGCGAAGAATGTTGGTACATTTCAAGGCTGTAATTTATAACCATAGTCTGTATTAATGTATTCTGAATAGATTCCATTGCTTTCTCCTGATGTGCAAAGATCTTTAACAAAAGATGAACATTTAATAGGACTTGTATGTCTCTTAAACCTTTCAAAATGAAATGTAAATGTAAATGACTAAGGCATAAAATAACAAGCTGAACCTCTGACTACTGAGTAAACAAAGTTAAACCTCTATAACCGCCCTCTCTCCATTCCAGTGCCAATAGACAAGCAAGCGGTGCGGCGGCATGGTGGATAGCACGGCCGCCACACAACAAGAAGGTCCCGGGTTTGACTCCCGGGCCGGGGATCGTTCTGTGCGGAGTTTGCATGTTCTCCCTGCACGTGTGTGGGTTTTCTCCAGGTACTCCGGTTTCCTCCCACAGTCCAAAAAACACGCAGGTCGTTTGGTGATTCTAAATCGTCTATAGGAGTGAATGTGTGTGTGAATGGTTGTTTGCCTATGCATTGCCCTGAGATGGACTGGTGACCCATCCAGGGTGTACCCCAGCCTCTTGCCCAATGTAAGCTTCGATAGGTGCCAGCGGACCCCTGTGACCCCGAATTAGGGAATAAGCAAGTAAGAAGATGAATGAATGAATGAATGAATGTCCTGAAGCGAGTCAGGTAGCAAGTCCTCATGCATGTCCTACAGCCAACCTATGTTTTTTAGTTAGCGAAATAAGTTTGTGTGTGTGTGTGTGTGTGTGTGTGTGTGTGTGTGTGTGTGTGTGTGTGTGTGTGTGTGTGTGTGTGTG
>JAOTRA010000035.1:12990974-13006318 GCA_026260255.1 Pseudolaguvia tuberculata | reverse complement strand
CGCTTGATTGCAGTAGTTGCTGCTAAGGGTGGCCCAACCAGTTATTAGGTTAAGGGGGCAAACACTTTCTCACACAGTGCCATGTAGTTTTGGAGTTTGTTTTCCCTTAATAATAAAAACCTTCATTTAAAAACTGTTTTGTGTTTATTCATGTTATCTTTGGCTAACATTTAAATTTGTTTGATGATCTGAAACATTAAAGTGTGACAAACATACAAAAATATTGGAAATCAGTACACACCACTGTATATAAACTAAAAGCTTCTGACTGTGCTTCCATACAAAAGAAAAATAAATCAATAAGTAAAAGGTTTTTGGGTGAGATTTTTTTATTTATGTAATCTGCTCTTCATGACTACCATTGCTTTGAAAACACACATGGATGTGTGTCCTCCACTGGCGAAGAACACGTATAAGCACAGCTGGAGTTATACATTAGTGATACGCTCGGAGATGACTGATATTTTGCCTTTTCCTGATACACCATGGCCTCCAAACAGTCTCAAAGATAAAAAAAAAAAAAAATAGTGGGTTGAGATCTACAGTTCTGAGAAAATTGTTTTTATTAAAAATAAAATCATGGAAACTTGAGGGACACCCTATATACTGTTGTACCAGTATATTGACCACATCAATCTAACCAAAAATGGGGAAATGGGAAGTTCCTTTAACACTATGTCCTATATGTAGGAAGTTACAACTCACCTTAATGTTGCCCACAAAATCCATTTTAACTGGAGCAAACACCGTTGGTCCAAGCTTGTCTAAGAAGGAAAAGTAATCATCGCACTGTTGAGTATTTAGCCATCAGATGGCTACAAATTTAGTAAAAATGCTCCCACAGTTGAACAGGGAGCGAACAAACCAAAAGTAACTGGATATTGCAAAAGATACAGAAACAGCTGGAAAAGACTGACAGGAAGCAACCCGACATTTCAGTTTGTCCATTTGATAACAATCTCCATTTTATGTGAAATCCCTACTACCCCAATATACACGAAAAAACATACAATTTTCCACAATAAACAATTAAGAATGGAAAGGATGTGCAAGATGGAAAAAAAAGATGAACGCAAGCCTTGCAAGAGATAGCAGCCTAAAAACGAAAAAAATAAAATAAAAATAGTTTGTATAGAGAGAAAGCGAAAGGAGAGAATGTCCTACCTAATACTGGCACTATAGCAAAGCAAGAGTCCAAAAAGTCTCGTGTGGGGATACCACTGTCGTCCTCCAGTCTTATATCACTAAATCTATAAAGAGGAACGCCACAAACATTCAAAAAATTTAATCATATATATGGACACCAGTTGAACAGTTGTTTATTTGATGGGCAAAATAACAGGATCAACACAAACAATAGAACAACAGAAAAAAAGAAAACCCGTCATTGAATTAATCTTTTAAACATTTGCATCATACATCCATCGAATATTCAAGAAGCTGTGCTACTAGTTTAATTTAATTGCTTAAGAGGAACTGACAGTATTTGCTGAGGTATAGAGAAGGACTTATTTGTGTGTGCTAGATTTACAAATATATTGCAATACTGAAATTTAGTCTTTATTGTTTTTGAAACATCAACATAAGAAGAAGTGCAACGAAAATGATTCTACAAACCTAACATTTTAAGGAACATCTCAAAGGTGAAAAATCGCACTGATCAAGCACCTGATTTTTTTCATTACTTTTTTCTGAACAACACATTTTATAATTATTATTGTCATTTATAAGGAAGAACATATTAGCTATAAGTCTCTCCAATTCAGTTAGTGTTTAAAAACACACTGCTGAATCAGTAGCGCTGTGAACATACTGAACGTTCTCATCAGTATTCACAAGAACATGATTAATTGTTGTTAAATTTCATTAGTTTAGTGCTTCGCTACATTTAAACTCCTAATGCACGTTTTGCTAAGAAGAAATATGTGGTTGATGATTTGTCTGCTGTCTTAGCTTGCACTTAGACCCACATAAGTGTTAGTTCATTTTTTGTTCTTTAAGCATGACCGTGCCAGAGGTTCCTCATACCTGTGACTCATACTACTGAAGAATGTTTCCACTCTTTCCTCTTTTTCCTCTTTTTCCAAGTCACTCTCTGACTCCAGCTTATGTGCTTTTGGCTCAGTATCTTGGCTTTCATGGGGGTTGGAAGTTTTTTCTGGATGTGAGTGCTCTCCAGCATTTGTTGTGAGTTCACTTCTAATCGGATCCTGAAGAATAGATTGAAGATCACTTGGGACCTCCAGCTGGTGTTCACACTTTTCGGCCACTAGATTGTTTGCTGTAATATATGACGGGTGCAAATGAAAATTTGTTAAAAAGTTTTGGAATAAATTCTGTTGTGTTCATTTGTTATGTGTTGGCCACACAATTTTGTAAATATCTTGGAATTGGAGGCACTGCTTAATCAACAAAATAGCTTTCCTACTAAAAAAACTACATAAAGTTGTCTTACAGGCACTGAGGGTTTTCATAAAATAGTAAAGTAAATGAAAATAAGAGATAAAAGGAGGTTAAAAGCTAGCTGGAGGAATCAATGTTTTACGCTTAAAAATGGCATTCAAGAAACAGCCTTATCTAGTGCTAAGTGACTTGAAAATGTGAATGTGTGTGTGTGTGTGTGTGTGTGTGTGTGTGTGTGTGTGTGTGTGTGTGTGTGTTCTACCTGTTGAAGATTCTGGTATGTTTGCTGGGAGTAATGAAGGGGGTTCCCCAAATGCACCTAACTTCCTTCTCTCAGTTAATGCCATAGATGAGCTATTCACTAAAGCCTTCTGTCTGTAAATAAGTCAGAATAAAAATATCTATGTATTAAGTAACTGCAACAAACACATGCATTCGAACCCAATAGAAATACCTGTACACCTTTGGAAAAAATTATCTTACTTTTCCTCCAAATGGTGACTTTTGTGGTTAGAAGATTTGATCTGGGTAGAGAATAAAACAAACTGTTATGACATTGTTATGAAAAAGTCTTATCCTGCTTTGTCTCTTTGCATTTGTATACCAATATATTGCATTTCACTTAAAATAAATACTCACTGGTTTTAGTTGGAATTGCGTAAAAGGTCATAAATAAATTTTATTCCATTCATACGTTAGAAAATAGAGCATATGGTTAAAAATCACTGACACCTTGTGAGGTTTAATAGCAGCGAGAGGTGACGTCTCTGGTGGGCTGGGATTCTGTAGGTCTGGATTGAATGTGTGGCTGGCTATCTGCATGCACTCCTCCAGCGTCTTCAAGAACGTGTCGCACGTGGTCTTCACCAGACCACCGGATTCTTTCCCTGTCTGAGCATCACACAGAACACAAAGGCATTTAGACATCTCACAAGGCCATGTTCTATAATATCTGGCACTCCTTGGTACATTAATCACTGATACTTGTAGGTACCATGTGAGCTTATTTATAAGCTATGCTTCCTAACAAAACTGCACATACCTCACTAACGCCCACTGCCCCCTCATTCAATGGGCTCTCTTTGAGTTTGTTCACCTGTTCCAGGAGAAGGTCACAGTAAAGCCGCAGTTCAGACATCTTAGTTTTAAGTTCCTCTGTGTTTTCTTGAAGTTCTAAATCAGAGAAAGTGAGAACAGCACTTGAGAAAACAAAAACATTTTAGGGAGAAACAAAGAGATAATATTTGGCTGCATGAAACAAAGTACAGATATTCTAAGAGCTCTATTCATTACCCTTCTCTTTCTTGGTCCTGTTGTCGGTAAGACAGGCTTTGGCTGTTCCTAAAGCAACCAGCCATTTCTGTCTTTCTGCTGCATTAATGGCCCTGAGGTAGAAGTATTGTTCTCCTGGTATAGTCAGATCAACTCTTGTGAAATCTGATGGGTGAACTGCAACAATTAGATATAGAAAAAGGTATTCATCAGCAAAATATTGGACCCAACATTAATGACATTACACTAAGAATAACATACACTACGTTAAAAAAAAGATGGGTATTTAAAAAAATTATAATTATAAAAAAAAAGACTATTGCCCAGTCTATCTTACCTTGTATTTCACATACAGAAATCTTGATGCTGCCCTTGCATCCTTTAAAAGCATCTTCTTGGGAATCGTAGTATGACAGCGTACCTCCAGACAGCACAAACCAGCGGGGCTGCCAACCTAAAGGGTAAACCATTCATTATTTATAATCTGTTTTACATAAGGGTTACAGGGCGAAACTGTAGCAAGGGAATTTCGCTCCAGGGTCCCGGTCTTGATCCGGAACGGAGTTTTAGTGTGACATTTCTGTGAATGTTCTCTTTATGTTTGTAAAAGATTCTTCTTAGTTCTCCGGTTTCCTTTCTCTTCTCAAACAAATCCCAACAGACTGGCTAAGCTAAGAGAAAACAATTATCCAAATGTGATTTTGTAAAGAGTGCAAATGGGGAGGAAGATCAAATCCCTACATTATAAAGTTTCAATGCCAGGTGTTTTTTTTTTTTTTTTTAGCAAGACTGTTAATCATCAACTGCTCAACATCCAAATTTCATTCCCTCTGGATAAAGGTGTCCATGCACATGTTGGCAATCAGTCTATTGGCTATGGTTCCACATAGATAAATAAGCTATTTCATTAATTCATAAATTAAAGATCCCCACAGCTTGTTTAATAACATTTAATAAAGACAGTCACACATGTATATAAATATATCTACATCTAAAGATATTTGACATCTACAATAACGTGATGACAAGCCGGGCAGTCTCCACTGACGTCACAGCTTTATGTGTCAGTAAGTCAGGCACGAAGACATTGTGTAAAAGTTTGATGGTTAGCTAGCCAGCTGTAGCTGTTACTAAACAATGTCTATATCGAATAAACATGGAAAATACATGTAAACAAAAACAATAAACCTCTGTTCGTTTCCAGCGCTTAGAGATGGTAACACGGCAAAGCCTACAGATCACCTCAGTTTTCAGAGCATTTTTCTCTTACTCTGCTTCAGCTAAGCTAACAAGTCTACACAACAAACCTAGGCGTACATTTTAATATTAATTCGCACATACCACTTATATAATTGGTCCATTTATACAGAACTCCCTCCATAGTGACTGCTTTCTTCACAAATCATTACTTGTGCAATTTAAAAACACTGGAAATTCATCTGTACGCATTTCCGTTTCTTCACGTTGACGCACCACGTCCGTAGACTGACATTACGAACGCGACGAGCGCAACCCGCTTCAGGAATACCGATCCACGTGACCAAACGTAGGTTCGGTCAGTTTGCGTCTTCTTCGTTTCATCGTTTTCTAATATCAGCTTAAATCCGTAGTGTTGCAATACCGCCATCTTCTGGAGATAGTAACGTACAGCATCCTGTTTTTCATTCATTCATTCATTCATTCATTCATTCATTCATTCATTCATTCATTTTCATACCCGCTTATTCCCTAATTCAAGGTCTGCTGAAGCATGGACAAGTCACCAGTCCATCGCAGGGCACACATAGACGAACAACCACTCAGACACACATTCACCTATCGGCAATTTTGACTCACCAATCAAGCTAATGTAAATGATTTTGGACAGTGGGAGGAAACCGTGGGAGGAAACCCACGAAAGCGCAGGGAGAACATGCATATTCAAGTTATTAGTATCGTTTTAGTAAAAATGAAGTAAAAACAGCTTAACAAAACAAAACAAAACAAATTATTAATCTCTTTGGCAGCCGCCTTTATCCTGAGCGACTGAGCACTTAAGGTATCTCACCTTATTCCTAAAAACGTATCTTCCATGCCGCTACTGGTGTAATAAACACCATGTTGGGGTACTAGTTTAAACTACAGTTTTACAAAAACTCATTCTACTTTTCTTTTAAAAGACTTTGGACTAATCCGGTTATTATTTCTATACATTTATATAAATTATTTCTAATTTATAGATAAAGAACAAATGATTTCTCCAAATAATAACTCGAACAAAGTCGAAATTATTATATTCTAAGTCCTAATTATCACTCGTTTTCTCCACGTCACGTCTAATATTGAATATTGAATACTAATACTACTATTATTCATTCATCTCCCAACCCGCTTATTCACTTATTCAGGCTCACAAGGGTCTGCTGGAGAGGCAGGGGCCGGTTCAGGCAAACACACAATTACACTTATGGGCAATCATTAATCAACATGTTTTGGACTGTGGGAGGAAACCGGAGTACCAGGAGTAAACCCACGCATGTTCGGGGAGAGCATGCAAACTCCGCCCGTACCCGAGCCTTTCTTGTTGTGAGGCGATCGTCCCCGCAGAGCTAAATTTATTACTTATACTATTACTATTACTATTACCGTAATATTTTACTTTAGGCTCTGACATTAAGACCGTGTTCAGAAACTCTTTTTAATTGGTTGATGTGCCTTAATATGGGCTTGTTTAGCTTTTGAGTTAACCAATGAGCTGTATCAATTTTATTGTGGGGCGTTTCCATCCGCGTTCCACCAATAGCAGCTGTTGGGAGAGTTTCGCTGTTTTCGGGATGTTTGGGTCCGAGTGATGAACTTGGATGCCACGTAGTCGAGCGATTATCACTGTATTTAACACGCAAACTGGAGCTGTTTTTGCATGGAAAGGTTGGCAGATATTCTAAAATGACGCTGGACTTTTGGCTTTGCTTATTCGCCGCCTTTCTTTTTTGCATTCATGGCGCCAAACTTCCGGAGCCGGAGGTGAAAGTTGAAGTTTTGTACAAACCTTTTCTTTGTCATCGAAAAACGAAATATGGGGACATGCTTCTGGTGCATTACGACGGATATCTGGAGAGTAACGGCACATTGTTTCATTCCAGGTAACATGCATCACTGCATGAGAAATAAAGTGGGAAAATACATCAGTAGAGCATCACTGGGTTCATGATAAACCTAACAGATATCCCTGTAGCTGTTCATTTAACGAACATCGTCTTGCAAAACTGGATCCCGAAAACAACAATTTATTCTGTAAACTGTATAATGTTTAACTGTTTAACGCACCCCAGACCTATTGAGTAATTACATCACTAATAATTTCCTGAAAAAATCCCAGTCACTCTCCACAACTATGTTTATTATGAGTACATTTTTAAACTGGAATAGGGTTTTTTCTTCTTCAAATTCTCCAACCCATTTGGATGTAAGGACATCCACTTGATGGACATATAGTGTAGCAATAAAAGATCTAACAAACTGAAAAACATTTAGGTGTGGAAAAAGTTGTAATTCTAAACTCCATCAGTAGGAGTCGCTGTTAGCATTTAATAGAATGACAGGGTTCACTTGTTTATTAGTTGATAGTTATCTGTAAAATACACAACTCATCTGCTGTGTTGGTAGTTTAGTTAACGAGTTAGTTAATATATTCTATACAATACACGTTAAAGAGTTTTAAAGAGTCTGTCTCAAGCCACAGTGTACTGTAACAGTATATTTTGATCACCTTGGCAAACTGGATCCCAAATATCGTCACACAGCTTTGATTTCGGATTTTTTCCTGCGGTGACCTGTGGAAGCTCATAAAGAGTATTTAACATGAGGGTTGTCCTGCTTTAATGAAAATTGTAAACTCAACCTGCTGATCCGAAATTTAGGGTTTTATCTGAGAGAGGAGTTATGGTATTGTATGAGGAAGTCAGGTGTAGCATGTAGGATGTTTTGGAGTCAAGGTGAGGGATGCTAGGTTGAGATGGTTTGGACATGTGCAGAGGAGGGACATGCAGTATATTTTTAGGAGAATGCTGAGGATGGAGGTAGCGGGCAGGAGGAAAAGAGGAAGACCAAAGAGGAGGTTTATGGATGTGGTGAAGGAAGATATGCAGGTAGTTGGAGTAAAATGTAGAGGACAGAGTAGTGATCCGCTGTGGTGACCCCTAATGGGAGCAGCCGAAAGGAGAAGAAGAAAAAGAAGCAGCAGACACACAAGGAAAGTCTTATTTTTTCTATAAGTAATTTTTTGGTAAATTCCACATTAAATTAACATTATATATATAAAAACATGAAAGAATATGTTAAATACATACATTGCATATTTTTGGATTTAAGATTCGTCTGAAAATCTGCTTTCTATAGTATATGTAGTTTCTTAAAAAAAATGGCACACTTGACCGTCACATTGTGTTTCAGAAAATCAGAAACATTTTCAGAAGTGTGAAGTTTATCATCACTTAGATTTAAAGCAATACTGTGGAGATTTGCAATATATCCACAATTTAATAAGTGAACTTTGGCACTAATGTCAAATGTGGTGGCCTGGTGTGCACAGGTTTATTGTCATACTGGAACAATTCCAGTGGAGAAAAATACACAATGTTACATTATATATGAACAACTGCATGCATTGCAGAGGACACGGTTATCAGTGTAGTGGTGAGGTTTCCATTTGAATTAGGTTTTATTGTTGCTGTTATTTATGTATCTGTCTGATACGAAAAGCCAGCAGTATTTTATTTTCCCTTGTGATGCTCTTTACAACTGTAACCACAACATGAACAATGCAATGGATGATGATAAATAATAAATGGATAATAATAAATATATTGCACATTTAATAGCCGTCAATCTGGTGATAAACACCCAGTCTGGTTTACACTGGGAATAAGGGAAGTGATCAAAGGATGGGACAAGGGACTTCAGAACATGTGCACAGGTGAAAAACGAAAGCTGACTGTCCCACCATCTTTAGCATACGGCAAAGATGGCAAAGGTGAGCATTTTCTACTTGCTTGTTTTTTAAATCGACTTTAAGGTCAAACCCCATATTTTTATCCGAATGTCGTTGCTTTAGGAAAAATCCCACCCGAGAGCACTCTGATCTTTGACATAGAGCTCATAGAGATCAGAAATGGCCCCAGGTCGCATGAGTCCTTTCAGGAGATGGACCTTAATGATGACTGGAAACTCTCTAAATCTGAGGTGTGTTCTAGCCAAACAGGAATTGTAATCTGATCATCTTATGGTATCAGTAAAAAAAAAAAAAAAAAAGATTTTGATGCATGCTTTTGTAATTTGGTTACACACACAAACACACACCATTTGATCTTGGTTAAAATGGTGTTTATGGTGGTACTATTGAAAAGGGACCTTTTCAGCTAGAATATGTACAGTTGGGAATTATTAATAAAAGTGTTCTCAGAGTTCATGACTCAACAGCCCAACAGTTAAGCAACCCATATAACCATAATGAACCAAATTTCTTTAATTATTTACATCCTGCGATCTTTTATTTTGTAGCTTCAAAAGTTGATGCATGCTTTTGTAATTTGGTTACAGGTTCAAGAGTATCTGCGCAAAGAGTTTGAGAGGCACGGGTACCCTCCCAACGACACTCATCATGAAGTTATGGTAGAAGACATTTTTAAGCAGGAAGATGATGACGAGGACGGCTTTATATCTGCACGAGAATTCACATACCAGCATGATGAATTATAAAAAAAGCAGTTCCTTTGTTCAGTATCTAAAAGCGAGGATGTTACATTTCACATAGACAAAGATTTGGAAGCAGTTACATGCTCATACCTGCTGTGAATTTCTTTTAAAAAATGAAACATTTAAAATCAAAACACACAAGATAATAATAATAATCCAGCCTGCTTAATTCAGTCCCATTTCAAGTTCGATTGTGTGTTTGTGTCTTTTATTATTTGCAGTGCCTGTTTACTGTAATATGCAACATATCACTAACAAAATAAAAGTGTGCATTTTGTGATTTTCACCATTCAGTAAGATTAAGAATAAGAATGGATCTTTAATTGGAACTTTACTTTTTTTTTTCTGAGAAAAATCAGTACATATTATATAATACATGAAGTTAAGTTCTACCAGCACATAAAGGTTCAGAAATAAGGGTGAAGGTACAGCAGTCAGAACTTCTAAAGAACTCTTGCTAAAGCTCCTGTGCAAAAGTCTCCAAGCTCCATGAGGACATGCTGTGTGTTGGTTGGACTGGAAGAACTCAAGTCTTTGGTCAAGAGTCCTGACCCCACTGAAAATGCTAGGGATATACTGGAACCCTGATGCACCCCAGACTTCTTCAGTGATTAAATTCACTAATCATTTCCTACAAAGTCCCAGTCACTCTCCACAATTATAAATTAATAGTATAATTAATTATATTTTAAATCTGGAATAGGATTTTAAAATAAACCAACATGGAAGCAAGGGCATCTGTCGACACAACAAATTTATACATAGTGTCACTTTGGATATGGTGTAATAGTTAATCTTACATGCCACCAACAGGAGTCGCTCTTAACTCAGTAAATCACAGCAATGACTTGGCGAGTTTATTATTCAATAGTCTAAAATACTACAATAAACGTTCCTGATTAGGAATAAACACGTATAGATAATGGAATGGAGGGATGAAGGGATGATGATAAACCATTCAATTGTAATATTATATTGAGCATTTCAAAAGGTGCCATTAGCTTAAGTCTGAGAATCAAATCAATTGAGATAACTGAGATTTGTGTTTTTGAAAGTAAAATATTACCTAACTAAGAATTGCATGGTTGATAGCTTAGGTTTTCACATCTTCTGTAAATAGGTTGGTAGCAAGCGAGTGAGTGAGTATGTAGCTAGTACCCTTATCTATAGTGTATAAGTTAATGAACTAGCAGCTGATAAATACAGGCTGAGCTGGTTGGACTGGTAAATGTTTGTCGGCAGTTTTACTGCTGCAACTTTTTTTTAACAACCTATAATAAATAAATAAAAAAACAACAACAACAACAAGACGAAGCAATTATTTGGTGAAGATGGACTACAAGTTGAACCAGTTCCTCCAGTGATAGATTTTTTTCCCCACCACAAGCTGAATGTTTCAACAGGGAGTGTGAGCAAAAGCCTTCACCTCAATTTCAACAAGTCATTTTTAGGTCTTGCTTTACTCTTGATGTTTTATTTCATGATTTGAAGAAAAGTCGGGTATGTATATTTCCAAACTTTTAAACATGACTGACTTGATTTAAAGAGTGTTACACATCAGCTGGAGAAAAACTTTAATAGATGATGACACAGAATAATCATTCGTAAATAAAGAATTCTTTGTGAAAACATACACAGTGACTGGAATTCCATCTGTATGAAAAACATGAATTTTACCCTGTAATATTTATAAAAACGTTTGAACAAATTTGTATTATAGAACCGTACTAATAATACGGTGCTGTACAAGTAAGGATAGTGACTTGGCATGAAAAAATAGTAGAGAAATTGATAGTTAGTAAATTGCACATGTTTAGCAAATAAAGTTCTTTGGTACAGATAGTCTAATTATCCTAATGATTCAACTTAATTTGCAACTATATGTATAAGATAAACAATATCAGCATAATCAATACAACACACTTCTGTGCCTGCTCTTAAACATAACATTCCATTTATTTATTAAGGTTAGGAGAGGTGGTAGCTTATGGGTTAAGGTGTTGGAATGCTAACCAGAAGATTCCCAGCACCATCAATTTAACACTGCTGGGACCTTGAGCAAGGCCCTTAACCCTTGATTACTCAGCTGTATGAGTAAGTTGCTCTGGATAAGTGTTTCTGCCAAATGCCAGTAATGTAAATGTTACACATCCTGTCATTAAGTACAGTTCATCTCTAAAATAGTTCCAGTACAAAACAATTTATAGACTGAATCATGACTTGGATATTGACCGTGTCATAGATTCATATAGTACATTTAGAAATGATTATAATAAGACGTAAAATCATTAAAAATGATCCTATTCAAAACAGCAGTGACAGCAGAGATGAAACCCTACTACGATCTTAGCCGAAACTACATCAGTTCCAGACTTTCTACATATACAAGCATATATATGTACATTTATTCTCTTTTTCCTTCGGCATTTCCCTTTAGCAGTCGCCACAGCGGCTCACTCCCGTGATCCGCACATTTAACTTGGCGGTGTTTTACGCTGGATGAAACTTCCTAATTCAACCCTCCCATTAATCCGGTCTTGGGGTTTGCACTGGTTTGTGAAACCCTAATGGCTGGGATTTTATGGCTAATTTACCCGGGGGGAAACCCACACAAGCGCAGAGAGAACATGCAAACTCCACACAGAAGGACCCCCGACCTGGGACCCGGGGCCGTATTGTTGTGCGGAGACCATGCTAACCACCGCGTTGCCCTTCAAGCATGTATATGTAAATATCCTTCATAAAAATATTCAATTTAAAAAAATAATTTAGAATATAAATAAGCGGCCCTTCATGTCAGCAAATATTAAATAAACAGCAGAACAAAGCTTTACATTAACCATACAAACAATATAGACCAGTCTCTGTGACAGACATACTGACGACAAAACGAGCGCACACACAATATTGGATCTCGGTTAAAATGGTGTTTAAGGTGCTACTATTGAAAAAGGGACCTCTCAACCTTTTCACCTAGAATATGTACAGTTGGGAATTATTAATAAAAGTGTTCTCAGAGTTCATGACTCAACAGCCCAACAATTAAGCAACCCATATAACCATAATGAACCAAATTTCTTTAATTATTTACATCCTGCGATCTTTTATTTTATAGCTTCAGCCTGAGTAAGCAAGAGAATTGACTGCCCAACAGTGCTTTTGGTGGGTCTTGGGAGTTTTGCATGGCTACTTGGCCACAGCTGTATTGCTTTCGTAAAAGTTTTTGTTGGCAGGCAATGTGCCTCGAACCTTGCGCTTTTCCTTGAAACGCCCAGAGCGTGAGACCGAAAGATTGCGGTTGAAGGTGCCCTCCAGTTGTGAGGCATCAAAATCATCACCCATAAAGTCTGAGTTTTTGCTGTCTGCGTCTTGATCTTGCGGTAGAGCAGCATCTTTAAGGATGTTACTCAACACCCTCCCGGTGAAAGCCTTCCACCAGGGAATCCTCTCTGCCATTTTAGTGTACACTTTACCTTAAAACACCAAACATCAATTAGATACGCTGTAATAAAGAGCTTATTAATAAAACAATTATTTAGTCTTTTAGCAAACAACAGGTGTGTAGTGTTTTAAGATGGGGATACTAATAAACCATTTATGAAGAGGTCTGATCTACAGGTTGTTCAATTATTCTCTAGTCGATTCGTAAAATCAATTCATGTAAATATTTCTAAGGATAATTGTAACACTAGACTTGGCAATCAACTTAAAAAAATGTAAATATAAGTTTCCACTTACCAAAGTCGCACCAAATTCAGTAATATTTTTGCAGTAATCTCAGAACTTTCCACAGCGCATGTATTTATATTCTTTAACTCCTAAAAACAAAATTCCTTGCGCGCTTGTTACACAAGCAGAGGATCCACAGATAGTAAGTTTACTTAAAGCCAGCACACCTTTGTGAAAGGCACAAGGACTTCCCACCGATAGTGTCATTGGTCTGATGCATCTGGCAACACTTCCCACCAGAAAAACTGGTTTCACATTCTTTAGTCCGTCTTTTTAGAATAAGTAGTGTGACCTGCTTACATAACCAGACAGGCCTCCTCACATCCCCCTTTTTTGGAAACAAATTCACCACTAATCACTGTACACGTAAAGGCATGACGGATTTGGGAAAAAATAAAAAATTACCTAAATAATTTTTATATTAATAAGTTAACGTGACACTGCTTTAAAAAGGATTAACAACAGAGGTAGAAAGGCTTTTGTTCTTCCTGCTATACAAATGCGCAGAAATAAAGGCGTTTCTTTTTTTTTTTCTTTACAAAAGAGAGAAAACACACATAAATGGGAAACTCTGATTTATGTAATTTCATAAACTTGATAAATTACAATCATAATTACATACTGCACAGAAAATATTTATGAAAAACAATGCTTTAGAAAGTTCTCATATTAAATGTTATCATACACAGATCAAAGCTTCAAAACAGGAGGAATATTTCTTACATAAAATGGCCTGATTATGAGGTATGGCACCATCTACTGATATCATCCATGCGCACTGGCTCACATGTCTACATCACAGTTGGAGATGGTCAAAATGCTCTTTGTCAGTATCTGAATTTACAGTGATCAGCCATAATGATTATATACAAGCACAACAGAACATCATTGAAGGACATCAGTACCAAATGAATGGACATGACATTTAAAATGCTCAACATCAAATGTAGAAAAAATACAGATTAAATTATTTACAATCTTTGTGAAAGAAAAAAAGTGCTTTTTCTTGGGTCTCGTCTTTGTGAAACACAGCACCACTGTGTAGATAAACACAATACAAAAAACTAGTTTTTTTTTTAACCCAGAATGAAACCACTATCAGTGCAACATCCCACCATGGACATCAGTCAGTCAGTCAGTCAGTCAGTCAGTCAGTCAGTCAGTCAGTCATATACCATGGGATTTATTTATATTATTTGGCATCTGGGGAAACAGTAAAATCTTTTTTCACTTACTCTGTACCGTATAAACAGTTGATACAGTATATATAAAACAATGAAGCTTTTATCTTTTATCTCATTCACTCTACATCAGATCATGTTAAATTAGAATTTGCATAAAAGTTAAAAAATGCATTTATACTGGTTCAAGACAGCCAACAAGTTTCCTGAACAGCCTTAGAGTAGTGCCCATTTTTCCTGATATTATCATTGATGGTTGAATTATAATATGATACACTGAATGTACATTTTTAAACAAATAAAAACAAATCCAACACCAAATCTATACTTAAAGCCAGTCTCCCACTGACTGTAAAATCCATTACAGTTTGTGACTTTAAAAAAGGATATCTTCATGCTCAATCAACAGCTGAATGATCAGTTTCTGGTACCTCATGTCGTTGAGGGTGGCAAGTGTGTTCTGGTCCGGTGGCTGCATTAACGTTGGACCAAAGACGATTCCAAGATTCTCTGCATTCATGAGATTGTCTTTTTCAGACATTGTGACCCTGGAAAAAAAATCAAACATAGAAAGGTATCGTTTCAATAATACCAACACATTCATAAAGAGGGAATATTGAGAGAATGCCAATGAGAATATTAGAAATCAATAACAATCAGAAGGTACAAAAAGAGTTTAAAGAATAGAAGTGTTTCCACTTCTTAGATGATAAAGTCAGAGAAAGATGTCCTCTTTTCTAAACCGTGGACGCCCTCACTGAGAGCCACATACCTGTAAAATGGGACTTGGAGTCTACATCAATGAATAGATCAAAACATTTCAATCTAAAACGCGTAAAGCATAAGAGAGCCAAATAGAAATGCATCCTGCTAAAATAAGTCAATTTCTATAGTAGATCAATCAGTCTATATATTTTAAATATTTTTAAATGTTAGACTAACATTCCCAACATTCATTCATTCATTCATCTTCTTACCCGCTTATTCCCGAATCCAGGGTCACGGGGGTCTGCTGCGCCTATCCCA
>JAOTRA010000035.1:12947340-12959631 GCA_026260255.1 Pseudolaguvia tuberculata | reverse complement strand
CGCCCCCTTTTCAATCAGTCTAAATATATATTCTATGGCTCTCACTGAAATACATTCCCAAATATTTTGCTTTCATGGTTCTCTGAGTCAAAAAGGTTCCCGACCCCTGCACTAGGGGGAACTCCAGCTTTATACACCAGTGAGACTAAAGCCTTAAGAATCAGGCCAGAGGTAAACGGAGACAAACAAAAACCAGTACCAATCAGTCCAGGACGGTTAAAACAATTTAAATAAATATTAAAATAAATTTGATTCCTTGCAAAACCCCAAAATAACGGAGAGTCTCATCAAAAGCAGGATCTATTAAAAACCCAAAGAATCATAAATAACACACACCAGTGCACAAAACACAAACCAAAAAAGCCCAACCAGGAATATTGAACACATCATTTGTGATGAAGGTAAAAATCAAAACAAACCCCAGAAGAACAAATTAAAGGGAGAAACACAACCAGGATCTGATGAAAGGAGGTGAGAATAAAATCACAGGATTCCCATTGAGGTCACAGGATAAATACACACGATGAGATAATGTGTTTGTTCTTACATATTAAATAAATGGAATGCCAAAGACTACTAAAGACTCCACCCATCACTGTAACTGCCTGCTCTTCATCTCAGAATATCAGTTTCCTCCATATGAACGATCCCCTACGGATTCCAGAAAGTCTCGTATACTCAGCTGTTCACTAATGTTATGTTTGAACTTTAATTAACATTGTTTTAATATTGTTTTATAATAAATCTTTGATGTTATTAAACTAAAGATGTTTCAATCTTTGCCAAGAAATGGCTGATAATCAGTTTAATATGTTTACTAATAAACACATTCTCACTGGTTTATGCTTTATTTTTCTTCATTAATGACACATGCTTAAATACTTAGTTTATTTGTATCCCAATTTTTTACGATATCAATAAAAAAAATTCATTATCCAAATTCATCATTAACATTTTTCAATATAGTTTACTGGAATTTATGTTTTTATATAAATCCCTTCCCTTATTCTAGTTGAAATCTGTCCCAATTAACTGGACTCATATTACTCACTCATCAGGCCGCAGTTAACCCAAAGCCGAATTAGATTTGAGGTCCCTCGTGACAAATTCCGGGGCCAAATTCCAGTTTTACTGTGCTGTAGATTCTATGTGATGAAATAATGACATAATATACCATATAAAACTGCAAAACAGGATTGTTTTGCCTCAGGTAAAAGGTGTTTAAACGTAAAACAGTTAATACATATTTAAACCAGCAATAAGATATTTGTCAGATCTCGAGACCCTGTTATGCTCTATAAAATAATGATAAAAGCAGATTAAAGTGATTCCTCCACAGAATCAAACTCGACTCAGCTTTGTTTTTGAACAAGTGCTTTATTTTCATACTGTAATATAGCTGCTGTGATCTCACATCTGTACATATGCATAGACAACCAAATAAACAAACAAAGAAACAAATAGATATAAAATGTACAAAGTTATGCAGGCATGGTTGAATCCAGGCGATGGAATAAACGAGGGAAGAAATGAAAAGACATTTGAAGTGCTATGCGAACACTATTTACATACATGTACCAAAAAGTCGACTCCTTTCGAGAGGAAAGGTGGTTACATTACATGAGCAAGATTAATACGAATCTATACAATATTTATAGCTTTATTGTGTCAAATGATACATTTATACTTTTTTAAAGTCCACCATATTACAATTAAAAAAAACACGCACCGGCAGACTCAAACACACTTTTTTGTCTTCCCTATTTTTTTTTAGAAAGCATGAACAAAAAAGATGAACCCATTCTTCCACTGTAAAAAGGAGCCATGTACAAATCTACAGGCGGAGTTAATCTTTACAGTTTTTCTTTTAGAAATCATTCCAGTTAAATGTTTCTTGCTCTCTGTTTCTAGTGGACTTTATCCTGATCTGCTGTCATTTGAAATGAAAAGTATGAGGAGATGAAATACTACAGGAAGTCTGACTGTTGTGTAACTTTAATACTCCAGCATGGCCTGAGACAAGGTTCTGGCTGCACCGTGTAACTATAAGTATAACCTAGAGCGACCCAAGCTCATCCAAAGTGACTGATTTAATGTAATGGTGGTTTTCATGGTTACGACTGTAATGTACAAACTTTAATGAAGTGGAGTGTGTGAACATCATGTCTATTTTTAATTCTGGAAAAAGACAGCTACAATGGCCAACTTTCTAGCTCACCACATCGCTATGCAAAAACTAGAGTGCAGTATCGAAATGCCCACTGAGATGACAAACATGCACAGTCGTCAGGTTCGTGTTTAGCCGTTAAAAAAAACTAAATATAATAATAATAACAACAATAAAAAAGACGGAGTTTCTGTACAATGCCTCATGTATGGCTTCAGTTACACCATTTATTGAAAAAGCAACCTGCTGCAACTGACTGAATGCATCGAGCATATGAGGTCTTCGATTCAGTATAAAACATTATTGTTCTATTTCACATTTCTACCTCAGCGACCTTCACAGTGTGAAAAAACTACAAATTTTACCTCAAAAATTTCATAGATAAAGACATCTGAAAGTGATATCTAAAATTGTTTAAAGCTATAAGAGCGCCTAGACACAAAGTCTATAAGTGATGAGATACATATCCTTGGATTCCAGTAGGATAACTCGAAAGGGACTCCTGTTGGTTTTTTTTTTTTGGGGGGGGGGGAGACACAAAAGGCTGCAATGCCTCTGATCGCATGGGATGACAGGGGCTGCATCTCGCTGGTGTGGGAACAGAAGAATCACTGAGTCTATAATATGGCTATTTCTAACTCTGCTGTACTCACAGAGGTCAAAGTGCATAGACAGCTACATGGATCCTCGTCTAAATGTCGAGGTGGTTTAGCACACTTCCACTCCGAACACAGTGCTACACGGGAAATCAAACTTTTCCGATCAAGAAAGGCCAAAATATCTTTGGCTAGGAATACTTGAGAGTTCAGCTGCTGGAAGAAGGACCTTGCCTCCAGTTAGGATGGACATTATAGCGCCCATCCTCTAGTAATAATTTGACTGCGCTTGACTGTGGGTGCCTGTGAAAACATCGAAGAAGGACAAGGTGCTCTCATCACACGCTTCCAAGGTCCAGAGGGATACACAAGTGTCCACCAAAGTGAATTCCCAAGTACAGCTTCATGCAAACAAGCAATTAGTCTAAAACTTTTACAAAAGAGCATAAAACCTTCAACACATACACAAAGCAAGAATAATATTAATAACAGCTGATATTTTTGCATGTAAGTAAGTCCCAAAATTGTTCAGGCACATTGTGAAAGTAGGAAAGCATAGTTTTGATAGGAATCTGTTAAGAAAAAGGGAATCGCTACATTCTCATAGAGGCAGACAAAACAAAAGCACTAAGTTATAAGTCACAGGTAGAAAGCTAATCAATACAACCTCATTAGAGCATCAAGGCCTGCTCAGCCACTCAGTGAGCAGCGTTGTGTCTGGGATTATGCAGTCCTGAGGTAAAGAGGTCTTTTGTACAAACAACCAAAGATACCAAAAAATAGGTTTCACACTGGAATGTCCAAAATCATCAATATGAAGATCTTCTTTTGACCTCCTGCACACCGCTACGTATCTGCTATGGAAATTCTGTAGAAAAACTCGAGTGAGCCTTTTCTTTATCCTTGACAGAAGGTGCTGCTCCGCAAACTTTTTACTCACTCAATCAGGATGTGTGGCAATCCAGACCATCTATTTCTGTGAGAGTGAATGATCGTATACATAATCAGAATAAAGGAACAACCAAGAGACAAAATCTTCTGGCCAGGTTAAAAAAATACTAGGTTTTAACTGGGGCTGCACAATAGATTTACATTATATTGAAATATTGCTAATAAGTGATGTAACAATTCAACTAATAATGTATGGCCAATGCAGCTAGTAAAATATCTTACATGTAAATGTTGGTTGGGATATGCAAACCATTTGAAAATTTTATATCATATGTGAATATTGTATTTATTTTATTCTATTTTATTAATTATATGCAGCCCTAGTTTCAACCTCAAATTCATTCAAAACAACATCCATGCATGTCTAAACAAACATTGATCACAGGATACTACATCATTTGTAATGTTACAGAAGGCTTTCGTTACTTGGCAAAAGGTGACACGAATACTTGGCAAATTCTGACACATTTTCAACAAGGCAGAAATGCAAATCTACTTGGTGTAACTTGATTTTAGAATGGCTGGCTGCTGTATCATCATAACAAGCACCAGCCGAGCAGTTGGGTAATCTGATAGTAAAATGACAGCCTGTTGAGCATTCGTCAGTCTGATGTATATTGCTTCAATTTCGCATCATTACTGTCCCCACTTTTCTAGGGTTCCATGTTTCATGAAAGAGGGAGTGTGACAGGACAACTAATATTCCATGAATTATTAGTAAATAAAAAAAGTTTTTGGCATTATAGATTAGGGAAATTAGAAAGGACACAACAAGGCAACAACTTGACTGTTGCATATATGTGGAAGGCAGTAGTACTTGAGGGACAGTCAGTACACACACTGAAACACACTTGTTAAAATAGTGCTCCTCATCACGGTAATTTTGTACCTTGACTTTAGGTTAAAGGGTCATGCTAAAAAATGTAAGCGATGGATTCATTTAAATAGCATCCTAGTGAAACTATTTTCAAATGGGGAAAAAAACAACACCAAAACCATATAGAAGTAAAAGTTGCCACAGAGGCCCAGAGGTGTGCCATTGTTCATGGAGCTTGCGGTGCAGCTGTTCGAGTGTCTGAGACAGAAACAATCTCTAGTGGATAGGGTTGATGTCTGTACAGTGATTAGGGGCTGTGTTGGATGTGGTGATGGTGTTGTGCTGGATGACCTGCTGCTGGGTCACAGAGGCCGGACTTCCTGCTGGACTGCTTTCTGGACCTGGAAAGCACAGAACTAGATTAGATATGTGTGCCTGTGTGCTCGTACCTTTTAAGTGCACTTTTAAGACTTTAATTTACATTTACAGCATTTGGCAGACTTATCCAGAGTGATTTACATTTATTTCCCATTTATACAACTGAGCAATTGGCACCCTACAGTGGTGGCTTGGTGTTGTTGGGAATCAAACCCCGGTATTTTATTGGCCTTGACTTTTGGTTTCATGGTTCTGTTATTTGAACTTTGCCCATTCATATTGTATATTGTATTTCTGTTGAGATTTTAATAACTGGACACTGGAGTGTTAACACTGGAGTGTTAAAAAACACTTTGGTCATATTCATTCGTCTTTTAACCCACTTATTCCCTAATTAAGGGTCACGGAAATCTGCTGGAGCCTATTCCAGCACACATAGGGTGAGAGGCAGGGGAACACTCACTCCTATGGGCAATTTAAAATCACCAATCACCAATGTTTTTGGACTGTGGGAGGAAACCGAAGTACCTGAAGAAAACTCACACAAGTGCGAAGAGAACATACAAACTCTGCACAAAAAGACCCCTGACCCCTAGTGGATAGCACCGTCGCCTCACAACAAGAAAGTCCCAGGGTTGGAATCCCGGGCTGGGGATCTTTCTGTGCGGAGTTTGCATGTGCTCCCTGTGCTTGCGTGGGTTTCCTCCAGGTACTCCAGTCTCCTCCCACAGTCCAAAAACATCCAAACTAGGTGGATTGGTGATTCTAAATCGTCCATAGGAGTGAATGTGTGTGTGAATGGTTTTTTGTCTATGTGATGCCCTGAGATGAACTGGCGAACCGTCCAGGGTGTTACCCCTGCTTCTCGCCCTATGTGTGCTGGGATAGGCGCAGCAGACCCCTGTGACCCCGAATTAGGGAATAAGCGGGTAAGAAGATGAATGAATAAATGAATGTATTGAAGGTGGGATAAAAAGACAAAAAAACAAACATGAGTTTTATACTTTTCCTTCAATGTAAGCAGATCAGATATGCGCTTGTGGGAATCTCAGGGAATGTAAATGTAAGTAAATATGCGTTCATTAGCAAGTCAATGACATGATGAGAAATATTATAAGCACAGTGTAGTGTTTGAAGAGCAAATGACTAGAGCTGGTCAGATGTGTGTAACACTCACTGAGGTAACCCTGTGACTCTTTCTGCATGGCGGTGATTGGACAGTCTTTGTGTGTCAGTAGGAGCTGTTTAAGCTGCGTCACTTCATTCTTCAGCATGCTCACCTCATTCTGCAAACAGCGAACAGTATTAAAAGCCATTAGGATCAGGTTTATATCAACATACAGCATTAATCTGAGATAAGATATACATAAACATATCAGCTATTACATCTATTGTGTCATATAATCTATATGGGCAAACTTATTGGGACAACTAAATATTAATTCATGTGTTTTTTTTTAACCAATTTCAATTGTAGTCCCATTCTTAGTAACTTCTTTATTAGACTGTGGAGCATTGCTGAGGATTGTCTCTCATTTCAATCCTCTCACATCTCACAACTGTTTTCTGTGCGGTTGAGGTCCTGGCTCTGTGCCACAACAGAACAATGGGCATTTCTATAAAATACAAAGACATTCTAGATAACTGGTTGCTTCTGACTTAGTAATAATTGTTCAAAGTGTGTCTTTGGACTTATTTTAGTCATCGACTTTATATGTCCTTCACTGTCCATTATCAGGTTTGTCCATCCTCATGTAGCATCCAAGTTTTCAAAAAATGTTGTGGAAAGTAGTAGTGCAGTGTTTATGGTGTTGGACCAGAAGATTGTGGGTTAAATTCTCAGCACCACCAAGCTGCCAATGCTGGGCCCCCTAAGCAAGAATATTTTGACTAGTTTGATCAAAAGCGATAAATGTAAGTATGTTTTTTGTAATAATTTAATGTAATCTACACTTAACCACATAACAACATAGTGATCATCAAAGAATTCAAAAAATGTACATAAGTGCATGTGGTATGGAAACGTCACAACAGATGCTCACTTATCTGTGTTTACGAGTTTCATTACAAACGAGCATATGGCTGAGGCTGGTCTTATTAAATAAAGAATCTAAAGATCCTGCTTGTTTAATGTGGAACTTGGAAACCAAAACAAGCCTGGGCAATGTGCATATTTTGAGAATGCCAGTGTGATGAAAGAGAACAAACTACTTAAACATGTCTTTTATTGTCTGTTGGCTAATAAGGATTAGAATCAAGGTGTGAGAATGAAATAAGCAAGAAGGAAAATGTGAACCATTTACAATGTGCTACAGTGTTAACATCTAGAAACTTTAACGAAAATATAATACTATATAGAAAAACGTATACTGGCCATGATTTTAAACAACCTATATTCCAGATTTAGTCTCACTCTTCGCCCTAAAATAACCTCCACATGTCTGAGAATGCACAACATTTTTCAGTTGAGTATTAGAGATATTAGACATTTCAGTACAAACATAATACAATGTCTTCATCGAGTTCAGGAGCTTGGCTCACAGGTGACACCCAGATAAGGATGGGACTATGAGTTTGAGTATTGAGTATGGTTCTTCTCAGGGTTTCTCCAATAGTCCATCTTTTCCTTGCTATAGTCACTACTGGCTTGCTCATTAGAGACCCACATACACATTCTCACTGTTACATCATTCAGTGTTAAGCTGTTTTGAGACAATATCCATTGTTTACAGTGCTATACAAATAAAAATGTATTGAACTGAATGTGGGCGGCACAGTCGCCTCACAGCAAAAAGGTCAAGGGTTTCGCTTCTTTGTGGACTTTGCATGTTCTTCATGTACATTAGGGGGCGGCGCGGTGGTGTAGTAGATAGCACGGTCACCTCACAACAAGAAGGTCCTGGGTTCGATTCCCAGGTCGGAAATCTTTCTGTGCTGAGTTTGTATGTTCTCTCCGCGCTTGCATGGGTTTCCTCCGGGTACTCCGGTTTCCTTCCACAATCCAAAGACATGCAGATTAGGTCAATTGGTGATTCTAAATTGTCCATAGGAGTGAATGTGTGAGTGGTTGTTTGTTGATGTGTTGCCCTGAGATCGAATGGTGATCCGTCCAGGGTGTACCACCGCCTCTCACCCTATGTGCGCTGGGATAGGCGCCAGCAGACCTTAAATGGTGACCTTGAATCAGGGAATAAGCGGGCAAGAAGATGAATGAATGAATGAATGAATGAATGAATCGGTTATAGAAGTGATTATGCATGTGTGTGCGTGTTGTTTGTCTATGACTGGCACCTGCAATTAACTGGGTTAGAAAAAAAATGAATTAATGAATGAATGGATAAATGAATGGAATGGCATATAAAAACATTTTAAAAACCTTGTGTGCTTTGATCTGTATCCTTATACTGTGATGAAACAGAGTCCATGAACCTTTGGTCTTGAAGTAATTTTCGGTGTTTTTTGTACTGTAAAAAAATCTGAGAGGGAGCAATTGGACTTCTTTTATATTGTGACTTTGTTCCATTTCCTCCATCTGCTCCATCGTTACAGTAGCATCAGCTGTCATTCCAGCCACATTTATAAGACATTGTATCTGAGTGAGCATGTTGTGAAATATGAGGACAGGGGGAATTTCATGTCTAAACAATTTTTTTTTACTAGGTTGCATGTAGTAAAACTGGCATACAGCCCATACCTGCAGTTGCATGTTAGTCTGTGTAAGCTCCTCAGCTTTCTTCTCCAGAGACATCACCCAAACTTTCCTCTTCTGTCTGCATCGTGTAGCAGCTGCCCGGTTCCGCTCCAAAAATTTGCGTCGGCGCTCGTCAGGGTCCTCATCCACCACACGTCTGCGTCGACCCCCACTGGGTGGTCCAGATTGCATTGTCTGCGTAGGCTGCATTTGCTGCGCGGCTGGTGATAACTGTTTAAACGAAAGAAAAAATGTCAGCCATCATCATAAAAAATGTCAGCCAATCACCTGTCTAAAATCTCCCCAGCAGTTTGAGAGGTTCCTTTAAAACAATATAGACGTATGAGAAGAGCATGTGCTGTCCCGCCCTTATAAAGTGTTGCTAGAGTCCCGTTTTCCACCGGCCAAGTCCATTCAGACTAACGCTTTTAGATGTCCTGAGAAACAGGTCTTCTAGCAGCTAAGCGCAGCCACAAAACATCTCTTTGACATGGACTTGGCAGTGGCTGGTACTTGCAGCCATCAGATCATTGCAGGTTGTATTAGGGTGTTGGAAAATGCAGCCGCTTTGATGAATGGTGTGGATACAGGACGTCTTGTTTGCCTTAATAATACGCTGGAGGCGGAATTTCCGCAACACAAAAAGAAAGTCTGAGCTGGAAAATTCCATAAATGTTGGGCAATGCATTCGCAAACCTGAAATTCTTTAATTTCTTATACCATTCTGTTTACTTTTATACCTTTCTTAGAATGTATCAGTGATCCCACAATAAAATTTATGGCGTCTTCTCTTTCTTTTTAAGAGCAGAACACTTTTGTTTGTTTTCTAGCTGTTTTATTGGGACTACATACTGTAAATCAGTAGTTTTAGATTCAGTGCCGAGAAACACTTTTTTTTTTTGCAACATTTGGTACTATGCTGGTAGTCCACATTAGGAAAAAAAGGTTTTCTGTTATTTTCTTATTACTTAATCATGTTTCTCACAATCATGTAACTAATTGTACCAAAACAGGGCCTAACGATAAATATTGCATAAATAATGTACCATAAATAATTCACCAGGCGGTGTGGTAAGTTAGTGGTTAGCGCAATCACCTCACAACAAGAATGTCTCAGGTTTGATTCTCCGCGCTTGCATGGGTTTCCTCCGGGTACTCCGGTTTCCTAACACTATTGAAAAACATGTACACTACTTTGAATGGTGAGTCTAAATTGCCCATAGGAGTGAATGTGTGTGTGAGTGGTTGTTCGTCTATTTATGCCTTGTGATGGGCTGGTGATCTGTCCAGGGTGTACCCCGTGCGCTGGGATAGGCTCCAGCAATTGTGACCTTGAATTAGGAAATAAGCAGGTAAGAAGATGATGAATGAATGAATGAATGAATGAATGAACTGCCTTCACCTTAGATTCACACTAACTCATGTAAGTTTGCCGTTGACACAAAGACAGAGGGTCATGACAGTTTTGCAAAGATAATTTGCCTGCCCTGCGCTATTCCAAAGTCAAACCATTTATTTAATAAAGTTTATTTTAGACAACCTCAGTGACAAAGTCACAAATGAATTGCATTGAAATGAATGAATTTAGTGTTGGTCTACATGTATGTGGTCTAATTCTAAACAATACATTATAATCTAATTGTGTTTCTACGGGCAGAGAATTTACTTGAGTCTTACTTGTGCCTTTCTACAAAAACAGCAATCAAATATGTTGGATCATCAAATGCCAACTAGAGCATACTATTCTAAGCGTGTTTTATTCTAAGAGTAGTGTTTTATTCAAAGAGTAGTGTTTTATTCAAAGAGTAGTGTTTTATTCTAAGAGTAGTGTTTTATTCTAAGAGTAGATTGTTTTATTCTAAGCGTAGATTGTTTTAATCTGAAAGTAGAGTGTTTTATTGTACGAGTAGTGTTTTATTCCAAGCGTAGGGTTTTATTCTAAGAGTAGTGTTTTATTTCAAGAGTAGAGTGTTTTATTCTAAGTGTAGTGTTTTATTCTAAGAGTAGTGTTTTATTCTAAGGGTAGTGTTTTATTCTAAGAGTAGAGTATTTTATTGTGAGAGTAGATTGTTTTATTGTAAGAGTAGAGTGTTTTATTTTAAGAGTAGAGTGTTTTATTCTAAGAGTGGTGTTTTATTCTACGCGTAGTGTTTTATCCTAAGAGTAGAGTGTTTTATTCTAAGAATAGTGTTTTATTCTAAGAGTAGAGTGTTTTATTCTAAGAGTAGTGTTTTATTCTAAGCGTAGTGTTTTATTCTAAGACTAGTGTTTTATTTCAAGAGTAGAGTGTTTTATTTTAAGCGTAGAGGTTTTTATTCTAAGAGTAGAGTGTTTTATTCTAAGAGTAGTGTTTTATTTTAAGAGTAGAGTGTTTTATTCTAAGAGTAGTGTTTTATTCGAAGCGTAGAGTGTTTTATTCTAAGCATAGAGTGTTTTATTCTAAGATTAGTGTTTTATTTTAAGAGTAGAGTGTTTTATTCTAAGCGTAGTGTTTTATTCTAAGAATAGTGTTTTATTCTAAGGGTAGTGTTTTATTCTAAGAGTAGATTGTTTCATTCTAAGAGTAAAGTGTTTTATTTTAAGAGTAGTGTTTTATTCTAAGAGTAGTGTATTTTATTTTAAGAGTAGTGTTTTATTCTAAGAGTAAATTGTTTTATTGTAAGAGTAGAGTGTTTTATTGTAAGAGTAGAGTGTTTTATTTTAAGAGTAGAGTGTTTTATTTTAAGAGTAGAGTGTTTTATTTTAAGAGTAGAGTGTTTTATTCTACGCGTAGTGTTTTATCTTAAGAGTACAGTGTTTTATTCTAAGAGTAGTGTTTTATTCTAAGAATAGTGTTTTATTCTAAGAGTAGTGTTTTATTCTAAGCGTAGTGTTTTATTCTAAGAATAGTGTTTTATTTTAAGAGTAGAGTGTTTTATTCTAAGTGTAGTGTTTTATTCTAAGAGTAGTGTTTTAATCGAAGCGTAGAGTGTTTTATTCTAAGAGTAGTGTTTTATTTTAAGAGTAGAGTGTTTTATTCTAAGCGTAGTGTTTTATTCTAAGAGTAGTGTTTTATTCTAAGGGTAGTGTTTTATTCTAAGCGTAGTGTTTTATTCTAAGAATAGTGTTTTATTCTAAGCGTAGTGTTTTATTCTAAGAATAGTGTTTTATTCTAAGCGTAGATTGTTTTATTCTGAAAGTAGAGTGTTTTATTTTAAGAGTAGTGTTCAATTCTAAGAGTAGAGTGTTTTATTCTAAGCGTAGAGTGTTTTATTCTAAGCGTAGAGTGTTTTATTCTAAGCGTAGAGTGTTTTATTCTAAGCGTAGTGTTTTATTCTAAGAGTAGCGTGTTTTATTCTAAGAGTAGAGTGTTTTATTTTAAGAGTAGAGTGTTTTATTCTAAGGGTAGTGTTTTATTCTAAGAGTAGTGTTTTATTCTAAGCGTAGTGTTTTATTCGAAGCGTAGTGTTTTATTCGAAGCGTAGTGTTTTATTCTAAGCATAGAGTGTTTTATTCTAAGAGTAGTGTTTTATTTTAAGAGTAGAGTGTTTTATTCTAAGCGTAGTGTTTTATTTTAAGAGTAGAGTGTTTTATTCTAAGGGTAGTGTTTTATTCTAAGAGTAGAGTATTTTATTTTAAGAGTAGAGTGTTTTATTTTAAGAGTAGAGTGTTTTATTCTACGCGTAGTGTTTTATCTTAAGAGTACAGTGTT
>JAOTRA010000035.1:12934055-12947240 GCA_026260255.1 Pseudolaguvia tuberculata | reverse complement strand
TTGGGACCGGCACTAAGGCTACTCCCTAATGGCTGGGAATTTATGGCCAATTTAGACTCACCAATCCACCTAATGTAGATAAATAACATAATAAAACTACAGCACTCTAAGAAAGTTTAAGACGTTTAAGACGAATAATTGAAATGTAATAATTAAATACAAATTTATACAAATTAAGTGGGGCGGTGGTGTAGTGGTTCGCACCCGGGTCTGGGGTCTTTCTGTACGGAGTTTGCATGTTCTCCCCGCGCTTGCATGGGTGTCCCCCGGGTACTCTGGTCCCCCCCCCCTTCCCCCCCTGTCATGTACATTAGGGGGATTGGTAAGTCTAAACTGGCCATAAATACCCAGCCATTAGGGTGCAGCCTTAGTGCAGGTCCCAAATTACTATTAGAGCTGGCCCGCCGGTATTATATGGCGCATGTACAGCTAATATTGCAAATCCCAGGATGCTCGGTTGGTGTTTTGGCGCGTCAATTATGACTGGAATAATTAACGCCCATAATAGCAACGTGTTACACCTCCCAAAATGGCGAAAAGAAAGGCATAAAATTTGAGCTTTTTGGGCAGATGGGAGGCAAAATATCTCTTTACTAACATGGCGATAACCAAGGAGTACAACATTAGACCACAAAGTGTGTAACAATCTGAGCTATCATTAACATTGGGCATTTTTTCTTGCTACACCTATTTTTTTTTGCTACATCTACACATTTTCATTGATTATTAGTAGAATATATTTTTATTAGTTAATTGTTATTTTATTTTTACATTTATCATTAGCATGTATAAATGGGTTCCTTTTAAATTTTATTCAGAAGACTGCAAATAAAAAATAAGAATAAAAAAAGAAATAAATTCCATTATTGTGTTTTTAAATGGAATTTCAATTTTGCAGGTGTGCAATATTAAGCTATATATAAGTTATATGTTATGTATAGTTTAGTATTAAATTTTTCTTGTTCCATATTCAGTTTTTAAGCAAAACTTCTTTGGGTCCATAAGGTTCATTGTTATATCTGAAGGAAGATTTTTTTTTTTTCAATCAATATCGATGTTGGCCCGCAACTTTGTTCCAGTTTTGAATTTTAACACCACTGTGTATTTGAGTTTGACACCTCTGCATTAGGAAGAGCATCCCAGCGTAAAATCCCGCCAAGTTGAATGTGCCGATCACGGGAGTGATCTGTTGTGGCAACCTCTAACGGGAACAGCCAAAGGACAAAAAATAAATTAATAAATAAAAAATACAAATTAAGTAAAGTATAATTTATAAACGAATAAAAGGATCCTGGTATTATCTTAATTGTTTAATGCATCTTAAAACAATAGAACCCGGACAAAAGAGAATTTTTATAAACAGTGCATTAAATGTATCTTTTAGGATACACTGAATGTTTGGATTTGGTTGTGCAACCTAATGGTTAACAGATGCCCTACAAATCACTGTAATTGTTGTCAAATATTTACATTATGGGCATTTAAGCTAAACTTAAGCTGAACATCAGGTTAGTCTGTTCAGTACACAGGAAATTCTGCATAAAATGGATGCAGTGCGATTTGTTTAAAATACAAAATTCACTATATCAGTGCTCCAATGGGTCTAAAGTTACATACACAAAATTGATTCCTGAAACAGACTGAATGTTTCGAGGAATACATGTAATGTCTTTTACAAATTTCAATTCGGACTGCTGTCATAATTGGATATTAACTGGGGTCACCCCTTCAACTGTATTTAAAGCTTAGACTGTTTTGCTCTTAATAAATTAAGAAAATGGCAGAACCTCAGCAAAGCCCCTCCAAAAAGTCTGGCATCTCTTTAGGATCAGCTAGTAAACAACAGCTAGAACATCGAAATCCGGAAATACTAGCATAACATTGTTAGCAGAATGAATGAAGTTTGATCTGGAGGTTTATTTTTTTTTACAGCTGTAAAGGAGAGCTGTATCATCTTGTTTTACCGGTGATTTGCGGCCAAGGTGTCTGGTGGATATGAACAAAAAAGATGGCATCCTGAGAAAGAAGGATTATTCAGAACTTGGGCAACACATCAAATCAGCAACCAGTAAAACTCTAAGTGAATCAAGTGAAAACATAATGTCACTAAATACTAAAAATGCATATATAAACAAGGGACATAAACAGGGACAAGTGAGTGCCATTTTTCACACACTGTTCTAACAATGAATGATTTGAAAAGGACTGAAAGCCCAGAGAAAACCAGTAACAATTGCATTACACCTTCACCACACGTTAAACTGAGCACTGAACAAGACTATGAGGGCTACCTTAGCTGAAATAGGGAGGTCATTTCTGGGTCCTGGGCTGTAGTTTGGGGAACCTGACCTAGATTATTTTAAAAACTTCAATCCAAAGTCAATCCATGTCTAGGAGCCCTAGAATAATAAAAAAAATGCTATGATACATAAAAAAAAGTCTTGTTAAAGTACCTGAGGAGCAGCAGAGTGCATTGGTGCATGAGGAGACGTTTGGTGCCCGTGTGCAGGATGTAGGTGGCCGGGGTGAGAATTATGGTGGCCGTGGCTCTGCGGGTGGTGGTGGCCTGTCTGGTTGTGGCTATGATGGTGAGTGTGGTGTGGGTAACCATGTGGTGGAGCCTGCATGTGCTGGTGAGGGTGAGAATGCAGATGGTGATGGCTGGTCTGCTCCTGCCGTGATGACATCATCTCCATCATGTGACCCATCGTATTCATGTTGCCATTAGAGATAGGTCCTGGGTGATGAGCCAGAGCAGCTTTCAGTCTCTTTGCAATAAAAAAAGAAAGAGAGAGAGAGAGAGAGAGAGAGAGAGAGAGAGAGAGAGTAAACAAGGATTAAAGTTGTGTTGCAAACCAGGAAATAAATCCGTTTGGTTATGTGTAGTGCTCACTGTTCTGTTTATACGGAAACAATATAAAGACAGATTGCACTAATGAAAAGCCCCTTCGGTTTGAAACACTAAAAAGCTGCGCCTAAAGTGTAACACGTGAGCATGTAAGCCTTTTTTAATGAAGCACACCAAAACAACTTGATTTGTAACAGACGAGCTAACAGACAAGATGTGCATTAAACTCACAAGAAAATATGGCTTTAACTCTTTATTTGATATCTTTACATTTATATTTTACATTTCTACCATCTGCTACATCTCTGCCATATGGCCATATATATAAATATCTCTATATGTTCTCTACACAACTTCCCTTCCTGACTCTTTTTCTGCTTCAGCGACGGTCCACTGTAATGCTTTGCGTACACCTACTCGGAAAACATTTAGGCCTTGAAAACTCAAAGTGTCTGTGTTTAGTGTGTGTTTACCTGCCTGCGCTCTCTCTCTCCCTGAGCTGTTTTTCTGGGCATCTCTTTAACCGCCCGGCCTATTAACAAACCCACAAACCCAGTCATAAGCTGCCAAAATGTGACCGCTAGCGTGATCTGCCTGACAGCAAGCAAAGGCAAGCTTTAAAAAATGCATGTATGTCTGGACACATTCATTTAGCCTTTTAGACTCACTCTGGAAAGTAAGTGTATTTTTAGAGCCTGTTGAGTCTACAGCAGGTACAGTACAGTATTTCCACACAGGTGGACTTGTTTGAAGGGGAAATAAACTTTAAGCAATGTTGACAAAACAAAGCAATCCAGAAATCTAGGAAAAATATTAAAGAAGCATACCATTTTCAGATTTGGGAAAGACTGTGGCATAAACTGATAAAAAAGCATAATAATACTAGAGACTTGTTGTCATTCCAGATGCTGTCAGTCAGAGCCAGTGGCTGGAACGTTCGCTCTATATTCGCCAAGAACCATAGCCAGCTGGCCAACATCAGCACATGGCATCATTCATCCAATCTCTCCAGCTCTCTTTCCTTCAGATTTCCACTCCCTCGCTCTCCTACCTCAACCTCCTTTACTCCCACTGTCACTCCCCACACTACTACAGAGTGGACAAACTTTCTCAGATGACACCCAGTGCACCATAGCACAGCTTTTCTTGGCAGTAGGGGTAAGTTTTTTAAACAAATCATGGTTGCTATTTACCAAAATAAACCCAAATCAATGTGATTATTTTGACTGAATTTTACTGCCCCTGGGTTGGCCAAAGAGAGACACCCAGTCCATTTGAGCGACTGCTTTTCCCATGTACTTCATTATGACTAGCCACATCACTGGTTCCACATGTACTGTTGCCAGCTGCACATCCACCCACCTACCCTCCCCAACCATAATTCTGGATAGAGTTTAATGTAGAATTAACCAATCCTATATTCAAACTTAGTGTTTACTGTTACTACTAGCAACACGCTATATTATTCATTCATTCATCTACTTAACCGCTTATTCCCTAGTTCAAGGTCACAGGGGTCTGCTGGTGCCTATCCCAGCTCACATAGGGCAAGAGGCAGGTATACACCCTGGACGGGTTGCCAGTCCATAACAGGGCAACACATAGACAATCAACCAATCACATATATATTCACTGTGGTGAGAAGAATGTGAAAAGGTGGAAGTATGCGCTGGAGAGAAGGGGTCAGCAGGGGTAAGACTGAGTACATGTGTGTGAATGAGAGGAAGGTAATGGAGTGGTGAGGTTGCAGGGAGAAGTGGTAGTGAAGGTGGAGTTTAAGTACCTAGGGTCATGCAAATGCCAACGCTGCAAAGAAAGATCCCAGGCCCAGGAATCAAACGCGGGACCTTCTTGTTGTAAGGCGACCATGCTAGCCACTATGCCACCGCACCATAAAAAAAAATCAAAGAACCCAATACTACCTGTAACCGAACTCATTGCAACATTGCACACCTTATTCAGCCCTCTAACTATACACAGCAAACCATACAGTCTAGTCAACCGATTTCTGTTGCTCTGACACACGTTTAGATTTACATTGTGTATGCAGGTTTATTTGGTCACCTAAGAGACAACCATGAGAATCTAATTGAAACAGAGACTGAAATAACTTCTCCCTGATTGTCATGTTGCTCGTGTCATAAATTTGCTTACATCTGAGTTCAATACCCTGAAGATGTTTGTGCTTGGCAAGTCTACGTTTTTCAGCTTTTATACACAAAGCGTTGCAGTTGCTGTGAAATCATTTTCTTGGCAAGCAAAGAAAATACTTTATTTAAACTGCTATTTGAAAGAAAACGATTTGTTGTTTTTAGCAAAAATAAAACTCCTACTTAAATGCAAGTTGAATATTTTAAACAAGTATAGTCTTTTCTCAATAACAGAAACCAGGTGACCTCCAATATCACCAACCAGGCCAAATATTTCCTCATCATATTAACGCATGTTTAGATGCAATCCACTATATCCAGCCAGGATGGCTACAAAAAAATGTTAAACCCCAGACAATATGGCACCATCATTCAACCATATTGGGGTGAAAGGGCATGAAAACAGATTGACTGAGTAGACGACCTGATGATCAGCACTAGACTAATGCAGCTGTGTACCTATCTCTATCTTATCCAGCCACCCTATAGGTTTCCTGCCGTTCCCACGCGGTGGAATGCCACTGTCTGGGACTTGGCAGGGTTAACAAGCATCAGGCTATGTCAGGCAAAAATGTCACTTACTCTCATCTTGGCCATGAGCCAGTGGGCAAAAACATAGAAGGCATGAAACAGTTAGGGAGTAGGGGGCTTATCTAACTCTTCACAGAAAATTATCTATCCACCAGTTCTAGGGCAAGGGGAAAGTGGGTGTTATCAGTATGCTAACGCAATCATTATTCATTCATTCATATCTAACTCTGTGAAGTCCCTAGAGTAAGTGTGTACAACACAACAGAGGGAGTCAAGGCACTTTAAACAGCTACATACAAATTCAGTATGTCTGAGAGACAAGATTTACATACAATGATAGTAAAGACATACTCTTAGCTGCGATGGATCACAAAAATGTAATGCCAGCTTTATTTTGTTCCTTTATTTCATCAATCAGTGAACAGAAAGTGGTCTGTCATCCTTAGCTGTTGGTGGTAGAAATCAAATCTGTACTTCTGGCTAATGCATGGACTGGACCACCTCATTAATACACACTACCGGCTAAATTCACACAACTGTCTTGAATAGAAAAATTAATTCATTCCGCCAAAATCTGTGTTTCAAATTAAAGGCAAGGTTCTCACCACTTTGGTCCAAACCAAGGTGCAGAAGAAGTGTCTTTTCCAAGTTCCTCCAGTAACACTGAATTTCCCCGCAAAACATCTAATATATCCGGTGCACATTACGTCCATACAAACCCTCTATGACGTTAGCCAAGAGCCTAGCTCAGCATAGCTGGAGTGTGTGCAGAAGCCTCATCAGGCGTGATGATGAGGTGTAAACAGACATTAGAAGACGACAGACCTGAAGCAGCAGCTGCATGAGCCTCTAATGACAGTCCCGTCTCTCCTTGTCATGGCAGAGCAACGGCTAAACACTCATTATCTGGCTGCAGGTGGAGGCCTGTGGGGACCGGGTGAATTACCAGCTCTTCTGTCTTCTTATCCCTCTGTCTCCCTCAGCTAACTCTGTGATCTCGATTTCATCTTATAGTCTCACAGGGATTTAGGTGCTGCATGGTGAATGGACTTGAATTAGTTAGTGGGAGTCATTTGTTTTCAAATTCCCGAATTAGGGGTAAGCGGGTAAGAAAATGAATGAATGTAGGGGAGTAAAATTAAAAGTTGCCAGGAAATATAAAAGTGCAAGTTCAGATTCATTCATCTTCTATACCTGCTTATTCTCTAATTTGGGAACATTGCGGCCTACTGGAGTCTATTCCAGTATTCCAAGAGTAAAAGGCAGGAAAGGTACACCCCGAACAGGACGCTAGTCCAACACAGGACCACACAACACTTCTATAATCCATTTAGAATCACCAATCAACCTTTTCGTAGGAGGAAACTGGAGTAGCCGGAGTAAACCCATGCAAGCACAGGGACATGAACATATAAACTTTACATAGAAAGGCTCCTGTATGGGAATTGAACTTTGCCTTCTTGCTGTGAGGCAGCAATGCTAAGCACTAAGCCACAGTGCTGCTTCTTCAAACAAAATACTAAAGAACTATAATAAAGTCTTATTACAGAAACTTCATAACTGTGTCTGATGAAGTCCTGTGCTCATGGAACAGATTGTATAAGCCTTTGTCAAGCCAAGAAAACAACTAAGAAGATCAAATATAAATCATCACAAATCACAAAGGTAAATTAGTGAAATGATGAGCATTTCCACATGCACAATGCTAAGAGGATGCGGAATACAAATAATAAACATCTGTTTAGCCTTAGTGAAGCAATTTATCATATTACAGCATGTGGCTTTTTGATATCAAGCAGAGTATCTGATTCAAACATTGTACATGATTTATTGTTCAAAGTCATTTGCGAAGAACTAAAAGTGAAGAAGCAAATAGTCACTGATCTTTTAGTGCTACAGATATTATGTTCGTCAAAAGATCAAATTTAACTAAAATAAAATAAAACATATTTGTATTTATATCAAGTGAAGTAACACTAGTGGGAAGATGTGGTGTTTACCTGCAGGCCTCTAGGGGCAGGAGCGAGACAAATATTATTTTATTAATATAAATATCCTTTAATATTCAGCCTTTTATCAATAGTAAAACGAAAAAAGTATTAATACAAAAGTGTTTATCCTAATGAAGACAATAAAGCAATAAATACAATTAACTGGATATTTCATTAAATAATAATTGCGGCGGGGGTACACTCTGGACGGGTCACCAGTCCATCGCAGGGCAATACAAAGACAAACAATCACACACACACATACACACATACACATACACATACACATACACACACTCACTCACTCACTCACTCACTCACTCACTCACTCACATGGACAATTTAGAATCACAAATTGACCTAATCTGCACGTTTTTGGACTGTGGGAGGAAACGGGAGTACCCGGAGGAATGATCCCTGGCCCGGGAATCAAACCTGGGACCTTCTTGCTGTGAGGCTATCCACTACACCACCGTGCCGCGACATACTTTTTCAAACTTTTAAATTATAACCATTGTCCAAAAATCTGTGATAATAGTTCTCACCTCTTACAGGTAGGTTATAAGACTTCACTGACACTTATTGTCACTTTTCTTAAACATCTTCCCCTTCCATAGTATGCGGAATGACTTCATATCAATAAAATAAATAGAGTGTAAATAGAGATAAAATACTCCACCCATTACTTCAGGAATAAATCAGATTGAATGAGGTCAGAGGGAAAGGGAAAGCCCTTTGCTAGAATGGTAAAGCCCCCCCCCTTTCATATGTCTCACTCTCTCTCTAACTGTATCTCTCTAACTGTATCTCTCCCTCCCTCTCTCTCTCTCTCTCTCTCTCTCTCTCTCTCACACAAACACACACACAAACAAATTGCATTCACATTATCAAAAGTATATTTGGTATTACATCTAGTAAATGTTATTTCGATCCCTGTTTGTTGTTCGTGGAACGTTAGTAGCCACTAAACCATACCATGGCGACAATCTTGATACTTAAATCACAGTCCTATAATCATTCCAGCCCTTTGGCGAGTGGACCATGTTTTATAAACATATTGCTGCTTATTGAGTAAATTTGAGCCCCAAATTTCCTGGCACCATTTCCTGTTCTCCCTGGGCTCTTGAGTATTAGACACCCATCTGGTTCCCCATCACCCCAAACCTCCATGCCAAACACAAGAGTAGTTTTTTTCCCCCATTTCCCTTAGTCCCAGCTGTAGTTACCATGTAGTGCGCATGTCCAAACTATCCACCACACCCCCATTAGCTCATTTTTATGAGACCTTCCCCCCTTAAACCACCCCACTTAGCCAAGCTCTGCCAGCAGCTGGAACCTACTTAACTGATTTCTTATGGGAAGGCTTTTATGGAGGGAGAGGCACACAATCTGGTATACAGCCTTACTGACAAGACTTTGTCTGCCATGTGCATTTATTGGGGACCAGTTGGATTTGTTTTGTTTTCTATGCAACAGTTTGAGTGCTAATGGCTATAGGTTAGATTAATTAAATGGCTCAGGTTGGGCATGCTGACCTGGAATAACTTTGTTCAACACATTCTAATTCCATTAAGACGATGCCTGGTTTTAGACGTAAACTGAGATCCATGCATAAAATAATGCAGCAGATACTTCTAGATACTAGACTGGATGGTCCTGTATTTAGACTGGAGGTGAAAATATATATTATAACTCTTAGTGATGATATTTTTTCCTCTGTGTTTGTCTGCAATACTAAGTGAAGTATTTTATTAAAAACCCACAAAAGTGAATGGCTCGTACCTTTATCTTTTAGCACAATATGTAGGTTAATAGGACAATGTGTACTATGTCAAATTGAATATTTCTACCAAATATCTTTTGGATGTTTTCTTAAATGAAATGATTATATAGAAAAATTCACCTTGTTTCTGTACCATAAGACTACAGATTGTTCAGCTATTCAAACAAGCAACATATACAGAACTATTGTGCTCCAGGTGTCGTGATGTTTCCTGGTCCCATCCCCCTTCTCTCATACTCAGTCATCTAACTTATATTTACATTTACATTTTTCTTTTCTTTTATACAACTGAGCAATGGCGGGTTAGATGTTAAGATGTTGCTCAGGGACCGTGTAATGGCAGCTTAGTTGTGCTGGGAATCAAACTCAGATCAGGTCCAACGTATTAACCACGGCACATAGAAACAAAATCAGCCCTTCAGCGTTGTTTGTCTATTACACAATATATTTTGCAATTTGTAAATAATTTTAAATATATCGGACATATATCAGATGCCAACAATTAAGCCGTATAGTGATGACTTTGTATCTTTGACACAGGGGCTCAGGTCTGTTGGGCAATTTCTACCAGCTGCCCCTGTACACATTAATTAATGTCAAAAGGCAGGCTGGAAAACTGATTGAAGGTTCATTTTAGAGGTCCAGCTTTACTCAATACCATATTGAATGTTTGCTTTCACTTGTACGAGGGTACATGCTTTTAGTAAAAGTGCTCTTACGCGATATTAGCAGAATGGATAATGTTCTCAGTGGAAGCTGTACAAAATCCTTTTTTCAGTCTCCAACTGCATGTCCCTCAGGGTGACAGGTCGGGTAATGTTAAAGTGGCCTAATCAGGCTCAGTTAACAAAAGCATAAACACATAGACCTCCTGGTTTAACGGCAGCTAATCAGTGCTACTCTTATTATGGATACAAACATCCATCACTTTACAGTACAGATAGTTAAGTTCATGACATTAGAGAAGGTCAATGCTTCACAGTTCATCCACATCACTTACACATTGGGGCTTAAAAAAAACTATCACTGACTATCATGTGGATCGTATTTCTGTAAAAACAACGCTGATTGTAGCTCAAGCTGGCAGCGTTGATATGACAGCGCAGTGAAAAAATGCCTGACATCAAAGACTAAGTAAAAGGGAAGTTGTGGAGATCTCCTGTAATGGTGGAGGTCACATTTGGGACTGATCTGCACATTGAGTAAGCAATCTGGCCTTAGAATCAGGTCATACAGAGGAACAGACAGCACTATGTTCCCAAGACTACTAACTTGACCTACATTTTGTCTTTATCTATGAAATAAAAAAAAAGAAGAACCAGAACTAGAACATAAATCTGTATATATAGATTACACAGACCACATCCTTTTCTTAAATCACACTATTCTGTGTTTATCATGTTTATAAAATATCATAATCACAGTCTGAACATTTTTTTTCCTTGCTGTCCCAGGGCTGCTCATTAATGTTAAATAAAATTACACATATAGGACATTTCAGGTCTTTAACATTATCAACTTTTATTTCTAGGTTTGTGTAGGTTTTGTGTGGTTTAGCTGTAAAGCTGCTTTAGGTTTAGGTGTAAAGCTACAATAACACTGGTTTAGCGGCAAGGGCAGCCACGCTTCACAGCCTGAGACGGAGGAATCTTTACTGTATAGACGAAAGTATTGCAAGACCAACAGGAACTTTTAGTAAACAGGCTTGATTATGGAACAATGTCCATTGGTTAAAGGCACTAGGTTTTACATAATTTACTTGAATCACAAAGTTCAGTGTTTGAATCAGACCCATTGATATGACAGCTAGCCATGCAGTCTGAAAAAAAGAGAAATTTGGAATAGCATAGTAAATTCATCATGTAATAATGTGATAGGATGCCAGATTTGCAATAACTGTCAAAAGTCAAAATTTCATTCTTTGCTAGATGTGCTATGCTTTATTGGACAATGAATTGGAACATCAGAAATGGCTATAGTCTTAAAGTTGAGAGCCAGTTCCATAATCAAGCCTCGAATTCTGTTTTCTAAAAGTTCGTGTAGGTATTGCAATACTTTCGTCTATACAGTGCAGATTCTCAGGTGGCACATAGTGTCTGACTCTACTGACAGGCTGTGAAGCGTGGCTGCCCATGCAGCTAAACCAGTGTTATTGCAGCTAAAACAACAAACTGCTACACAAAAGACAAACACATGGGAGACTCTCAATTCTCTGTCCACTCAATAAATAAACGTACAGCCGGCTGCACCATCCAGGAGCCCAAGTTCTGACTTGTCTTTTTGTTCACAGAAAACAGCTACGGATACAGTGCTGTGAAACCAGGTACTGTAAATTCCCTGTCTAATACATGTGTCGATCGTATCTGCACATTTCAGCTGCGCCTGAGCTCATCATCACTTTTTAATGACATCATTCTTTGACAATGCCACCATTTATACAGATTTTGCTCTCAAAATCTAGATTCCAGCCCTAAGTTGGCACATACTGCTTGAACTTCAGCCACAGGTGCTGCTGAGGTACTGTACACAGTAAAAGAGCTATATGTCAATAAGGCCCCGGCACTATATAGGCAGAAGGGATGAATAATAAATATGAGTGTGAATAATTACACAACATAAAATGGATCATTTGGGAGAACAGAATTCACTGTGTTAAAGTTCTAAAAGCTCTTTCAGCAGTACACACATTTAAACACTCCAACTTTCAAGTGTTGAATGTTTAATTAATCCCAAAGTTGCATTTCTTGTATTAAATCCTTTATGTTGTATCGAACGCTGGATTTCTCTGTGAATGTTTCTTTAGGATAGGTTGGCTTTTTTCTCCCCCACTCCGAAGTAAAAAAAAGGAGTACATTTACAGCAAGCCAAGAATGATGTCACCCAGCGCAGCGTGTGCCAGCTCCTGGACCCAGTGGAGGAATAGTGCATGAACGCATAGCATTGTTGACGGCGTTAAAAAGCCCACCTCCTAGCCTGATTCTTAACGACAAACTTATTGTCCCTAGTAACAATGTCAACAGCAGATAATTAACCCTCGATTACAAATCACACTTTGGCTGTGTGGCATCACTCACATTACTAACGGAGCTAGAATTCCAGCAAAAATGAACTTTATAGGAAACTGGGCATGAGAGTCTGTTTTTTAAAATCCACCAACCGAAAATGAACAACTGCAGTATCACAAAGAAACAAAAATCAGAGAAGAAGTGCAGCTATAAATGTTGGATGTACACCATTTGCTTAACACAAATGCTGTGCTCTAAACTGACCCTAAGATCATATTTACATATGGGGATAACCATATTCCCTATATTCACATATGGGGGTAACCATATTCCCTATATTCACATATGGGGGTAACCATATTCCCTATATTCACATACGGGGGTAAACATATTCCCTAAATTCATATATGGGGATAACCATATTCCCTAAATTCACATATGGGGGTAACCATATTCCTATATTCACATATGGGGATAACCATAGTCCATAAATTCACATTTGGGGATAACCATATTCCCTAGAGTCACATATGGGGATAACCATATTCCCTATATTCACATATGGGGATAACCAAATTCCCTATATTCACATATGGGGATAACCATATTCCCTATATTCACATATGGGGATAACCATATTCCCTATATTCACATATGGGGATAATCGTCTAACGATAGAGTTTGTAGAAGTGCAGAAACGGTTTATAAGGCAGAAGAGCTGAAACTTGATCCGTCTTTGTACAGTTGGCACACACACATACACACACATGTGCACACACACACACACATACACACACGTGCACACACACGTGCACACACACGTGCACACACACACACACACACACACACACACACACACACACACACACACACACAC
>JAOTRA010000035.1:12911971-12926457 GCA_026260255.1 Pseudolaguvia tuberculata | reverse complement strand
TGTGTGTGTGTGTGTGTGTGTGTGTGTGTGTGTGTGTGTGTGTGTGTGTGTGCGTGCATGCGTGTGTGTGTGTGTGTGTGTGTGTGTGTGTGTGTTTTTAAGTGAATGCAGGCACTCACAGGCATAAGCACGGCGGAAGAGCCCTGCATGGTAGGGTCGGGCAGAGTACCAGGCATGGAGGCTGGCAGAGGCTGTCGCTGTCTGTTCCTCAAGTGTAGCAGTGATGAGAGAGAGCCAGGAACTGGGCTGAGGAAGACACACAAACAGATGGACAGATGTGTAAGACTTTGTGTGCCAACATGCACATTTATGTTCTTTCCCAACAATAATAATGACGTATTCTTTTGCTGATGTAAGAGTAGCTGCATGTGTTTTCTCAGTAATCTGACTTCCTGTTTCTGTTGTTTCTAATTTTATAAGAAGTTGACATTAATTCTCTTTTTACTCTCTCAATGAATCATTATCATCTTTTCTGTCCATCATATCTGACTGGACTGTTAAGATATGCAGGTAGTTGGGGTGAAAGAGGCAGATGTAGCGGACAGGGTAGTGTGAAGAAGACGACCCCTAACAGGAGCAGCTGAAAGGAGAAGAAGATATCTGACTGGACTGTTGGAGCGGTAGTAACAATTGTGACAGTAAAAAGTATTTTAGGATATAATGTATATACAAATAATAAATGATATCCATCAACATTTCTACATTTTATTGATATTACATATCAACACACAACCATCTTTCTAAGCATTAACATTTTGGTCCTTTTGAAAGAATATGAATTTGGGTCCCAACCACATCTATTCTGCATCCAACTAACTGTTACTAATAAAACAGATCTATTTATCTAATCTTTCCCCCATAGCTGTGTCCCTGATATAATCACATTAAAAGTAACACTGCACAGAAAGCATGCAAAAAAGGCTGTTTCCATCACCACGTGTTATTGCATCAAAAATGAGTAATGGAAACAGCAAGTCTCGAAATAAAATCCATTTACATTTAGAGCATTTGGCATCGTTATCAAGAGCGACTTACATTTACCTCTTTTATACAACTGAACAATTGGGTCTTGAAGCCATTGACTTGCACTGAATAATAAACCCACTTGAATAATCTGCTGATGGTTTCTTTCCAGTTCCTTCAGACAGCACAAGGACTAGCAGCAACAGGTGCGTCCATATAATTTCTGATATAACAAACATTAAACCCTTGTTTGCTAATACCAATGCCAGCCGGTTGAGCAAGTAGATGGAAAATCACCTAATTGGCAAAATACACTTTACTTTAGGATGAAAACCTGCATAATAACATTTCCTACATTTGAAATTTAACTTTAACTTCACTGGAAAAAGAACGGAATAATTTTTTTTATTATTTTTTTATTTTTAGTGAAAACAAAAAGACTTTTAAAGATGTATTTTAAAAACATGTATGGATCTACAGAAGGTTGAGGTTCAGTGAAATTGTTCAGAGTTTGGATTGTCTATCTCTCGTTCTTAGGCTTTCAGAATAACTTCACATAATCAATCTTTGTAATATAATGGTAAACACAATGTAACTCTAAACAAACCTAAATAAACCTGTTTACTGGTTAAAAAAAAAAATAGATTATGCACCTTTATTCAATGTCTAGTAACATTACAATGTGGTAATGACATCTTATGAACAACCTGGTACCCATATAATCAATGCGCTAAAACAGTTGTTAATAATACATCACAGCAGCATTCGCCTTTTTGCAACATCTTGCACATCCCTGACATTTTAACAGCTCAGAATTTATGCTTATGTTACTATCTAATTAAATGCATTGTTTGGATCCCTCCATTGGCAACCAATAAATATAAGTATAATGGCAAACCTACACTCAATATCAGTCAGTGTTGTTTTGCTTATGCATGATCAACATACTCTTTCTGATAATTTTATAATTGTTGTAATTGGTGTCATTTTTGGTAATATGTATAATGCTGCACTATGTAAAATGCTATATTTGGTTATAACACATTTATCTTGTTCTTCCATAAACTGCAGACACACTGTTGGCAGCACACAATTGTATAAGATGTCTGTGTGTGTGCTGTAGCATTATGCTATCTAAGAGTTGTTCCAATATGACAATAGCCCTAAACTCAAACTCCTGAGCTCAATGAAGACATGGTGTGTTCTGGTGTGTTCTGATTGATATGGAAGAGGCTGAAATGTTCCGTATAGAGCTCTGACCGCAACATCAGTGAAAGCTTTTAAGATGAACTGAAATAATGGACTTGTCAGATCTCTTTACCTGACATAAATCCCTGTTAATTTAAATGTTCATGCAGTGATGTTGCAGCACAGGCTCAAGTGGGAGATTGTGGAGTCACTTTAAACACTTCTATTCCAGCACAAACTTTAGTGACAATCACACTTATATATATGATTGTATTTGATAGAGTATTGTATTAATATGTATTGATTTGAGTCCCTGCATTTTCTTGCAACCGGTCCACTAAAATTTCCGCACATGGCTCAATCAAAATACAAAAAAAATACAAATTTAAATATTAGTCAAAGATAACATGTGTAAAAACAAAACACAGTTTATAAATAAAAGATTTTATTTTTACGGGAAAATAAAATCCAAAACTACATGGCCCTGTGTGAGAAAGTGTTTGCCCCCTTAACCTAATAACTGGTTATGCCACCCTTAGCAGCAACTACTGCGATAACTTGCAATGAGTCTGTTCCAGCACTGTGGAGGAATTTTGCTCCACTCATCTTTCCAAAATTGTTGTAATTCAGCCACATTGGAGGGTTTTCGAGCATGAACCGCCTTTTTAAGGTTATGCCACAGCATCTCAATAGGATACAGGTCAGGATTTTGACTAGATTCAAACCCGGGACCTTCTTGTTGTGAGGCGACTGTGCTATCCATCATATATATATATATATATATATATATATATGAGAACTTTTATAAGAATTTTTTAACACTGCGTTTGCAATATAGCGATTTTATCTGTATAGCACAAGTTTCTGTGAACATAATAGATAAATAAATAAATAAATAGATAGTCTAAAACTATTTTAAACACTGCGTTCGCAAAGAAAAAAAAAAGACGTCTATGGAAGGCCACTGGAAGATGTTTGCGGTATTTATTGTCCGGTGAAAATGAAAGTGTTTCTGGTTTTATTATTGTTTGGGGCTAACAGCGTTTCACTTCGATATATTTTAAGATATTTTAATATTTGATTTTTAGGCATTTTATAATATCTATTTTTGAAAGAACATTATGATTATTGGGCGAGGGGGTTTGTCAATTATGTACTCACCGGAGATAAAAATTATTCAACAGAGGCAGGGATATTTATTTCTATAAATATGTACAGGGCAAATAAAATATGAAATCGAAATCGAGTCCATATCTGTTGGCCATGTATTATTATAAATCAATTTTTAAATATTATCTTTGCATGTTCTCTCCACGTTTGCGTGTTTTTCCCCCGTGTACTCCGGTTTCCTCCCACTGTCCAAAAACATGTACATTAGGCGGATTGGTAAGTCTAAATTGGCCATAAATACCCAGCCATTAGGGTGCAGCCTTAGTGCCGGTTCCAAGCCCGGATAAATTGCGGGGGTTGCGTTAGGAAGGGCATACAGCGTAAAAGTCGAATCTGTGGCGACCCCTAACGGGAACAGCCAAAGGGCAAAAAAAAAAGTTAAATATTATTAAATTAATACAGTGTAGAGCTGTTTGAAATATCGATAATTTCGATATATCGATAATTTCGATATGTGTAATGATATTTTCACCTCTAGTATCAATACCTCTGCATCAATAACTTTGTATGTTTAAGTTTTTTTTTGTTTTTTGTTTTCATTTAATTGTGGTGTATTGAATTGTGTTGTGATTCTTGTACAATGTATTGTATTATCAGGCCCTTGCCTATACACTGCCCTCATACAGATACAGATGTAAACAGGACATGTGAAAAGATCTAACAATATAAAAACACTTATTGTGTTAGCTTGCCCAATACGTTAGCAATGCTCAGAATTAGAGGTATTCATAAAGACTGGATATGGCAGGATGCAAAAAAAGAGTTTCATGCAAATGAGAACATTGGCCTTTAATGTAGATGTTGAGCAGACTGTCAAATATGAAGATTGCAAGAGAAACAAAGGCCACATTTGTTAGCATGCTGTGTGTTTATACAGCATTTATTCATTCGGTCAACTGCAGGCTCAGGAACACAGTGTTTTAAAATTGGGCTAAACCGGTTTATTTATATAAAATACAAGGCTATACTGTATTTCTATTTGGAAACTTGACCCTTTAAAATTAATTAGAAAATATAGTGGTTTGGAAGCCAATATAATTAATAGTTGGACAAACAGAATAAAAAAAGAGGCCAGGTAATTCGTAAATGGTTGAGGCTATTAAAATAGCTTAGATGTTAGAATACACGACTGTATTCACATTTATATCTCTGTTTTCCTTAAAAAATAAAAAAAAATGTGTTTTTGGTCCCACCCACTTCAGGCTTAAACTCAGATATATTATTATAGATTACTGGTCAAAGAACCACTAGAATAGGATAACGGAATTAAGTTTACTGGTCAAAAGAGTTGGTATCTCGGTGGTTGAGGTGTTGGCTAGCTAACTGAAAGATTGTATTTGATAGAGTATTGTATTAATATGTATTGACTTGAGTCCCAGCACCACCAAGGTTCTAAAACCATCAGCTGACTTTGTATGTTTTTTTGTATTTTCTTGCAACCTGGTCCACTAAAATTCCTGCACATGGCTCAATGAAACCTTCTTAAAGAGCCCATTTTTATCATTTTTCAGGTAAAATACAGCACATAAAAAAATGTTAACATTCATCTTTCCAAATATACCAATCAACTCCGTGTGTCAAGATTCTTCCAGCTGTACTTCTCAGTGCTGGCACTTTACCCTCAATCATATCCAATCCTGCTGGCTCATAATGCCCTCTTTAATCTGCATTATACATAACAGGCCCTCACTGATGTCATTTAAGCAACTGCCATCACTTATTTAGCTGGTAAGCCTAAAAGCTTCACAGCTGCCCTGCTATGAGCAACACAGTTACATTTCATTCCACAGCAGGCCGTGTGGCTGCTTATTGTAACATGTATGTGAATGGCATGAAAGAAGGATGTGCCTAACAACACAGAATAATGAATAATCGACGTCGGCTAATGCCAAGCACTATTATAGCCAGGAAAGAGGGGTGACAGACAGCTGGGAGGTAGATGTAGGTGGGGGAGAAGGGGGTGTCATTCCTCACCTGAACAAATACATGTATTTATACAGGCTAAATGGCAGCAATTGCACTGCTGACATGCGTGCACACACGCTTACACACGTGCAGACCATGTCATTAACATTCTGACATGTTAAAGAGATGAGTAAATGCCTTTGATACGCGCCTGTACAAACCAAAAGACAGAATTAGATTTAAATGTTTCAATAATTTGTTTTCTAAATACGACACTGCCCAGTTTAGCCTTAGTTTTCATCTAAAACACAAAAACAATTGATCACACCTGCACAAACTAAACCAATGTTTCTATGCAGAAATCTGTAATGCATATCACAGAACTGGAACTGTTTGATTATGTAAAAAAATCACACTTGTGCTTATAGTCAACCTCAATCCTGACCTAGTTGGCTCTTGTTAACACAAACCAATAGAATCTTGGCTTTGTTGTTATAGTAAAACAAATGATGTTAACCGAGGCTTCTTCGTTCAAAACAACTACGTACTGTTTCTCATTCCTGGTCTTTCCACACATTTTTCTTCTCACTTGAGTATCAAGCCTGTAGAAGATCAGAGTCAAAAGCACTTTTATGTATCATTTTCTTCCCTTGTTTTGTGCTTTCCAAACAAACTAATTAATTAAAATCCTTCCCATTTACCTTTCTGAGCTACACAGGGAAGGATAATAAAGCATGCATGTAATCAATCCCCAAGTTTAATTGATTCACTCTAATTTAATAGCGCATCTGACATCTAATCAGAAAGAAGTGCTTGCTCGGGTCCCAGTACAAATAAAGTTTAGTTATGGGGTAACTCGCATTAGCATTAGAGTGAGACAGAGCAGTACAGGACAAGAGCTCAGTTCCAGTCTGGGCCTCCACCCAGGCAACAAGCAGCTGAAGAAAACAAGACTGTGAGACAGAGGTAGACAAAAAAATGAGAGCAAGAGCACGAGAGAGAGAGAGAGAGAGAGAGAGAGAGAGAGAGAGAGAGAGAGAGAGAGAGAGAGGCTTCTTTTGTGCATAATGGCGCTTAGGGCGGGAAAGCCTTCAAACTGCAGTTGAGCTTGACTAAATAGAAAGAAAGCAGCTTTTCCGCTGTCAGACACTCACCTGACCTACAAAGACCAAGGGGGAGTTAAACTGGAGACAGAAACAATTTTAAATTCCAGAGAAGTTCCCCAGGCATCTTGTTTGCACACAACCAATGCCCCATAGATGATACATTCATTCACACATGGGACCATTTAGTATGGATATCGTTTTTCATATTCTACTGACTTAATGCATTTTTTACAGCATCACATATATTCGCTAAAAACATGACAAAACTATAATTATTCACACTCATTGTTCACCTTGTTCATAAATCCTCAACCCATCTGTCCTTCTTTACCACTGTAGGCGCCACCGTAGAATACTTTCATATGGCACATGTAATATTATTACCATGGCTTGATCACTGAATACTTTGACATTTATAGATGTCATACATGGACTTGGTAAAATTGCTTGAACTTATAGTGCGCTGGGATATGATCCAGCAGACCCCTGTGACCCCAACTTAGGGAATAAGCGGGTTAGAAGATGAATGAATGAATATTAGAAGTATAAATGTATAAATATATTGTCAGAAGCTGTGTGATCAGCAAATGGGGTCTATAATTATTTAGATTAAAAACAGCATCAACACCATCACTCAGATACATCACTTCAGTGACAGTAATATGTATTAACAAGCTTAACAAACAAACAACTTGACCATTACATCACTTCCACCAGCATAAAGTGCAGCAAAGCATGTTCCATGGATTCAAACAGCTGGTGCCAAATTCTGACTGTACCAACTTTGTGCCTCAACAGAAATCAAGAATCATTAGGCATTGCAAAGTTTTGTGCCCAGTACTGCCTTAGCTTTCTTGTTCTTAACTGACAGAAATGGCACCTGACCTGGTCCTTTGCTGTTATAAATTATTTTCTCTTGTTAATTCATTGTGCTTCTGACAAATGATTAAATGATTACAAAACTGTATGACTGAGAAGGCTTAGATACTAAACAGTAAACTCATTTGGTTTCTTCCATCTCTTGATTCACATGTCTGTACCTTCCTTTTTTCAGTTCCATCCTACTACTCCAACATGCATCTAGAAATATATCTGCTAACCCTACACTGCACACTGCACAGCCGACAAACTTCCACCATGAGATTGTTTCCAATCCTATCCAGCTTCACCACTCCCAAATAGGGCATTAACAGCTTCAGCTGTGCTACCTCCAACTATGCCTCCTGTTCCTAAATCATTTTATATTGAATAGATATCGTTTTTGATCAATCAGATATAGTATACCAACATTACTAATTATTTAATTTCTAAAAGGATTACATTTATGACATACAATCATAATCTGGCAATACACTTTCCAGAGTTTCATGCTAACATACAGCTAGCGTGTAGCGTAATTGTGGATTTAGCCAATATTAATCTGAGCCTTGGTATAACCGAAGACACACAGACACCCAGTGTGTACTGATCCTTGGTTCTCAGATTACACACAACTCACTCTTCCCAACATGACATCACTCCTATTCTGTCTTTATCTTATCCTTCTTCCAGTACTATATATTTTTTGTAAACTTATCCTTCCTTTAGATCTTTCTTCATTCATCTCTGGTGGGACAATCAGGCCTAACGCAAACACAATTAATCCTGCTACACACTTGGGTATATCCTGGTCCAGATGAGATAAGATGACTCCACATATAGTACTCTAGCTGTCTGAGCTGTACACATCATGGATCCAAATGCACCAACAGAGTGGATGAATAGAATTTATTATAGGTCTATAATAGGATTATTGAAAATGTTGTATGCTACATGGTATACGTGTGTATTTGCATAAATATAAACTAAACGGCAGACATATAAGATCTAAACTGTGATTTAAGCGCTAAAGGCCTGGTTGAAACATGCCAGGAAGGCGGAGTGAGAGAAAGAAGGAATAGAGAGAGAGCGAAAGAGAGAGAGCGAGAGAGAGAGAGAGAGAGAGAGAGAGAGAGAGAGGGAGGGAGGGAGCGTGTCACAGTCAGCCCACTGACTCATATCCTTCTCTTCTTCTCTCCTTCCAACAATGATGTAATTCTCTTGGCTTCATGCCCTTCACCGAACCCCCTGCCTAATTCTCTCTCTCTCTCTTTCTCTCTCTCTCTCTCTCACTCTCTGCACCATACTGGTGAGGTCAATCCTAACTGGAGCAGGCACAGCAAGAGCAAGGAACTTTTACTCTGTGTGAATGTAACCAAAACAGCCCTGGGCTCCCTTCCAGGCGCTGGGAGATGGTGGTGCGGTCTCCACAACAACAGGCCAAAACAGTGAGAGAAACAGAGAGCGCCCAAACAGCTTGCAGCTGCCTGGAGCTCTGAGTAAATACAGCACAGGACCTGCTCCTGATTTACCACTTTAATCATGTAAAGAGGGAGGGGGATGAAGGGAGGGAGATTGAGATACAAAGGGGACGTGTAGCTTAAGAGAGTGCCACAGTGATTGGAACTGTTAAGGAAGGAGGAAAGGTATAAGAATGTGATCAAATAAATCAAGTCCTAATGGCCTGTGAGGCTCTTAAACAAAAAGAGCGGCTATTACCAGATGGGGGAGGGACAACAATCTTGGCATGTCCTTGTACCATTTCCTTACAACCCAAATTATATAAATCAACATTTGGAATTATACAAATTATCCAGGTGTAAAAGAAATGCAGTGACAGGTGTCATCAACCAGCTAAGCAATATCCACAAGAGTGGGGAAACTTGTCCTGGGACATCCTGAAGGCAAAGCAGCATCCTATAATTCCTCTAGTGTACAGCAAACCATAATTATATGTCAATATTTCTCTCAGCAAAGCGGGAAACTGTTCCTAAGAGAGAGAGAGCAAGCGAGAAAAACATGATCTGGCACAGGACCAGCTTTTCCCTCATGTTACTAGCCCATGAGTCCTGTCTACACCTGTCAATGGAACCTGCTGCCCATATATCACCCAGAGAGCTGCCTTCGTTGTATTGATATAAATCCACCTACCAGTTGCTGACTGAAGACAAAGCCAATCAGGCAGAGTCAAAGCCAGGTGACAGTCCCGCTGATGTGGTCCATTGGCTGAGATCTGATGTCATGTGTGGAGGTTCACTGTTTTTGGGAACACTGTCTGGATTTATCAAAACCTGTTTCTCAGTTTAATCACAGTGACATTTCCTGAACAGGGATGTGTTATTTTCTTGCCAAACCCCACATCTGGAGGGTTTCTCTTAATGTCAATTCATAAGCCTCTGGAGTAACATATATGTATTTAATCACAGGTTCGCCAAGAATATTCGACATTGACACCATGTGGCCTGTCTTTGCATTCTACTAGATTCTTGTCATATATCTTCCATCCATTTTGCTTCAATGCTGTTTAATCATTTATTAAAGGATAGTCATCCTGATTAAACTTTTTATTATCTGTTTTCTTCCAATTGCTTCTTCTTCTTTTTTTCATCTTCCCCACACTGTTCCTCCCGTTTTCTTAACCTGAGGTCCACTCCTCATTACAATCTACTCTTTTTCTTTCTCTCTTACTTACTCTCTGTCAGGGCGGGCGGACAGCCCTGGGGCTGTAGATGACACAGTGGTGTAGGAATGAGAAGAACAGGGCCTGGGCGTTCCTCTCCAAATGCTCTATTAAAGCCTGCGCTGTACACAATGAGCTCACTCTAATTCAGCTCAGATGTACATCCTGCCTGTCTGCCATCTCTCACTCGTTCACTCGCTGCTCTCTCTCTCCAAATCATGCGCTTTTTTGTAAATGTATGTCATAAGTTCTGAGGTTTGAAACTGATTTGAGTTACATAGGCAGAAGAGCCAAATACTTATAACATTATTCATTCTATTATGAATGAATATTTTCTAACCTGCTTATTCCCTAATTTGGGGTCACAGGGGTCTGCTGGAGCCTATCCCAGCTCACATAGGGCGAGAGGCAGGGGTACACCCTGGACAGGTCACCAGTTTTATAACATTATACTATTTTTAATTAGTAGAAGAGTGAATAATACTATTTCTAACTACCATGTACACATATTGCAAATAACTTTTTCAGTACTTGGCTTCTTCTATGCACATCAAAACTACATCAGGATATCCTCTGTCCTCCAGAGGTGTGAAAACAGGCAAACAGAGTCACATCCATTTGTCACACACACACACACACACACACACACACACACGCACACACGCACACACGCACACACGCACACACGCACACACGCACACAAACCTTCAAACCTTGTGAAGTTTGTGGTGTTTAAAAACCTGTGCTTCATCTTTCTGATGTTGTGTGCAGCATCTTTGTGACGCGCTCTCTAAAGAACACACTTATAATCTAAATATTGGTATTAGGACATAACTAGGCTTGATAACTTAGCAATTTGTCCATTTCAGGAAGAAACAGTAAAAAAAAAATCCATATCAGGTACTATGTTTTTTGGATCCTTTTATTGCCAGCAAAATAAAATTTGATTTTGCAGTGTAATTTTAAAGCAAACCAAAACCTGGCTAAGGAACTTAAAACAATTGCCAAGAGAAGCATTGAAAAAAAAATCAACTAAAATATTCTAAAATGAAACCTCAGTTTGTCACCCATATGGTATGAGGTTTTATTTGGTGTGGCATTAAAAAAGAAAAACGTCTGACTGCTTTCATCATTAGAATGTAGGCAACCACTAGCTTCAAAGTTTATCATGGTTTGGTGGCTTCTTAGGCTACTGATGCTGCCCGTGTTAATGATTTAAGTATATGCTCCCCGGTCTCATAAATCTCATCCAAAAAGAGTAAAAGAGTTATCTGAGCCCCCAAACTGACATGAAGATTTATTACACCTTCAACCCATTAGAAGTTGTTATTACACTTTTTCCACAACTCCGGCTTCTCGCACGTGTTGCAGGTTCAAGCTTCCACTGCACTTCCCCCTGGACTCCTGCACTACCTCCCACACTACGAGACACTGGGGGCCTCGTACAGTGTTTTATCTCACGCCGTCGACTAGCTGTGTCTAACATGTTTAACACTGACACAACTCAGGAACAGATGGTTTCAATTGGAAAAGCCGAGGCGCTTCCCATCTCCCATCAGTGGATAATAATGGTGGTCCCGATGTTCAGGTTGGCTATGTTGTACTCTTTGCTTTGGGATTTCTTTAGTGTTTGCTGGTTTTTGTCAAGGTGTGCATCAGAGGGCTTTTTTGTTCAGGGACATCATGCATCAGGGGAACTTAGGAAGGGGGGGTCCTTGGACTAGCAGCTGTGGGCCTCTTGTCTAAGCAGACCCGTTTGGGTAAAGCAAAGCTTAATTGATTCCAAGCCTCAGCAAAAAGCCTCACTTTACTAAACATGTTTCAGCAACAAGTTTTCTTTCTCTTTTTTAATTTAAGAAAAACCCAATCATAAACTACAGAAGAAGGGAAACATACACAGGATATTATATATTCTGCACAGGAAGTATGCAGTCTATAGAAATTTCTAGGAATGCTTTAGAGTATCAGCATACCAGAATAACTATTGTACATCATCGGACTTAATAACACTTTCCAAATCCACTGTAAAATGTGTACGATACTGTCCTAGCCGATTGTCCACAAACCAAATAGATTTTTTTTTTTGTGCAAATTTTAGCTTAGAAAAGTACAAAACACTCAGCAATACAAATCAATTTAAAACCACTGATGGCTAAATGTTCTGTTCTGTGTAAGCTGAACCATGAAATAGCCATGTAAACACCTTCCATCCACCTGTCTATCAGTCACTAAGACTAAGCTGAGAAAGATGATATCATGTGCAACATGAAAGTGTGGATATTGTAGGTACGCTACCCGATGAAAACGTATCATACTACTTTTTGGTTTTCAATGATTTCCTACTAGCCTCTGGGTTGTTTCTACAATTTAGTGTTTGGATTTTTTTTTTTAAATTTTACAATACATCTACTGTGTCTTGTTCTTAACAAGCTTCTTCTTATTGTAATTTAGAGGCAGTCTAAGAAGTAGGGCTCTGCATCTCATCAAAACAAAATGCCATATTCCAACCATATTAAATGGGATATCCCAGCTATTGCAAAATAGTACACATTCATAAACTAAAAAATAAGCTTTAAAAAAGTAAGCTGAAAAAAATTCCAAAAATATTTGTCCACTACAGAAATCAACTGTACAAATACTTGTGCCCACAAATGGTAAAAATAAATACAGAAAAGCAATTATTCTGTATTTTAAACTGTTATCATCCACTGTCGTACCATTCAATAACAGTGGAATTAGCGCATACCTTCTATCAACACAGAAATTTTCAGAGTTCTTTGCGAGTCTTTATAAAGGTTTTGGCTTTATGAGACATTTATGAGCACTTCATTAAGCCACAGTTCAGCACAGCAGAGCTGCAGTGTTGTGTGTGAGCAGCGTAAACGATGCTTATGAACCGTGGAGTGTGTGACGAAGCATTACTGTTACAATAGTGATAAGAAGGAGTCTCTGTGAAGAGAAGCACTCACTGACCCCTAGCTTCCTGTCAATCGGGCCGTTGGTTTACAGAACATAACGTGGCTGTGCCAAGAAATTTCCTTACTGGGCTTTCCCGCTGAGATGGACATTTCCACACTGACTGCTGCCGGCCTACTTAGGATAACCCAGCAGCCTTTGCAACTCTTGTAAACAATGGGGTTTGTGTGACTTTCTCATGGCTTTGTTTGATGCTGTTGTGAAAAAAAAAACGTCAAGACAAAATAGATGTCCAATCAGAGATTCACACAAAGGGCACTGTTTGGTTAATCAATTTCATTTTTAGAATAGTAAAACCCTTTAGGGGCTGATAGTAAAAATTAAAATTATGAGATCTTGAAAAAATCAAGTCAAGCCCTGTCATGTTCAGACCTGACTCATACTCATTCTCTCAGTGTTAAAAAACCAGAGCCTGTTTTGCCACTTCTTTAGTGTTCTACACACTTCTGTTCAGTCTCCACATACCAACACATTTGACTAGAGATTAAACTAATTAACCACTAACATATTCTTAAATCCATCTTTACTTAGGTTGCCAATAATTATGGAGCTGATTTTTTTAAAATCAGGGTTTAATGTTGCAGGCACAACATAATTCGATACTTAGCAAAGACATATGTAAGGTAAATATGCAAAAAAAAAAAATTGTCCTCTTCTATACAGCAAGATACACAGAAACTCATATAACCGTGTGGGTAAATTGTTTGATACTACATGATTTCCTACTAGGCAGGATTTATTAATGTGCAGACTTTTCAAGCATATTACATAACAACAAGTTTACACATTTATAACGCATTAGCGAATATGGTTTACAGTCTATTTATTGTGTAGTTCTAATGTCTGGGTGATTTCTAAAAGACTTTGACCTTAATGTTTTTTTTTATATGTGCTGGAAGTATGTGGGAAGTGGTAGCTCACTGGTTGAAGTGTTAGACTATTCATGGCTTCATTTACTAGCACCACCAAAATGCTAAATGCCAAATGGCAAAAAATGTAATGTTGCCTATGTAACCCGTAGTTAAGTACTCGGGTAAATTCGAATACAGTTCATTTAAACCGTTCGACTGAAGTATTCGTCTTCTGGTCTCCTAGATTCAGCAAACTACACTAAACATACTGAAATGAAAAAGCCTAAAATGAAACATTCTAAAGTGTGATTGTATCTCACAACAAAGGATTGCAACAATTTAACATACAATAAATATCGTTCAACAATTGGAAGCAATAAAAAAATAAAAATAATCCAATCAAATAAGGCATCGATTTGGCACTTGTATCAGTAAAAATCCAAACGAACCCAAACCTACTTGCATACACATGCTTGTCTATATCTATGCATATTTCATAGATCAGCTAAATACTTCATAGACGGTTTAGCAGAAAAGCTTGCATCATAATACTGAAAAAATAAAAACTGTAATTATGACCTATTATTATTAGATATTTTTGTTATTTGTATTTAGATAGCATAACAGGCTGTGTGGTGGCGTAGTGGTTATCCGTAGTGATTATCCAGCTTTTTTCCATCCATTTTTTCACTTTCATATAATATTTATTACTGTAAACTCCAGACACTTTACTGTTCCATAATATTTATTACTGTAAACTCCAGACACTTTACTGTTCCATAATATTTA
>JAOTRA010000035.1:12884939-12894988 GCA_026260255.1 Pseudolaguvia tuberculata | reverse complement strand
ACACACACACACACACACACACACACACACACACACACACACACACACACACACACACACACACACACACAGTAAACTTTTGACAGCACAAGTTCAAGGATGGACCAGCACAAGCCCTCTGGCAAGGAATAGGTTTCACATAGGCAAGGCACTCATTGTCAAGAAGCCTTCATATTGAACAGAAAAAGGGTCCCCCACACGCCAGCCACCTTCATTTAGTGTCAATCACACAAACTCCTCAATTTAACCTCATGTCTAATGTTATATAATAAGTAAACAAAGAATCTATATGTTGGTCTGTGTAATTTCTTCCAAACTTTAGCTTGACAAATACAAAAAAATTAGTGAAATTAATTTGGACATGACTGCATGAAAACAAAGCTCAGAAAAGTAATGTGTGCAAGTCGCCTTCGGCTACACCGATAGCGTTGAAAGCTGTCGAACGTCTTTTACCAAACAGAGTCACATTTCCAGTTTAACAGAGATATGTGAGTTTAGGGGAGGGAAGGGGGGTTCTTCAGATTCGTGAAAATATCAAATAAATCAGAAATGCAGATTATCCAGTGATTTGTGTGTCAGCAAACTGTATAACTGGTGTAGTTATAAACTCACATAAAGGAAAAAAAACTGGAATTAAACTATACTCTGTATTTTACTATCATAATCAAATGTCAAATGTTTAAATAAAAGTCCAAGAACTTGACTCAGATGAGATGAGAGAATACTTTACTTTGTTTATTTAGAATTATTAAGCAGCTACAGAAGCTAAATACATCTTTTCACTTTTTATGATTCAAAGAAAAATACTATAGTTAAATACGTTATATAACTGTTGCTCATCACACAAAGTGGTAGCCCTTAAAGTGCCTGGATCCATTGGCAGGACAGGACTAAGCACGATGGCCCTTTACACTGAACTAGATTCACAGTTATCTTTTACTGTCTGAAGATAGTGAATAACTTATAATAATTAATATTTCTCAATAACTGCTTAAAATGCATTTATACAAATAAGAAGTAATTAAGCAAATGTAAATAAATAAAGTAAATAAAGTAATGGAAAAATATTTCTTAGATATGATTTGGTCTAGCACAAATATTATTATTAGTAGTAGTAGTAGTATTAATGATTGTTGCTGTAGTAGTAATAAAGTTATGTTTGCATTAATAAATGCTGCCTTCTACTTTAATACTTTCTATAATTAACTACAGTTATAGTTTGGCAGACGCTCTTATCCAGAGCGACTTACATTTTTGTCTCCTTTTTACAACTGAGCAATTGTGGGTGAAGGGCCTTGCTCAAGGGCCCACAGTGGTTGCTTGGTGGAGGTGGGATTTGAACCCCGGTCTTTCTGGTATTAGTCCAACACCTTAACCACTAGGCTTCCATTTCCCACCTCTAATGAATTACTAATTTACTCAGATAGACACATGAACACATTATTAGTAGTATTAGTAGTAGTAGTAGTATTTTTTATATAATGGTTACATTTAAAAATAAGTTTCTGCTGTTTTTATACTCAGCAAAAATGTATAATTTGCTTCTTTTCCTGACTTATTTCATCATATCAACCCTGATGACACTAGTGTGCAAACAGGCGGATTGAATCTATGGCTTGAAACCTTTTTTCAGCCTGAAGCTTTTAGTGCTGGCTCAGCACAAGTCTCCTGAATCCTTCACCATCCCAGTGCTTAATCAAATACTCCGACTGGCCTGCAGAATGACGTAATGCCCTAAGGCACAGCAGTGTTTGAACGGAGAAATAAAAACTCTTAACTATACTAGCAAATGAATGTATTCAGCAAACTGAGTGTTATTTGTCAGCGGAAATGAAAAACTTTCCTTGATTTCAGTGTGTAATGACGCTGGACGCCGGTTCAGTTTCAACAGTGCAGGAAATATTTGGATGCGCGTGTCTGAAAACCGTGAGCCGGTCACACATCACACATTTCTGTCAAACCACGCAGAAACCTAAAGTCTCGTACACACACACACACACACACACACACACACACACACACACAAACTCAGCGACTCTCAAGTGCATCAAAGCAAAGTGTGCGTTAAGGATTAAGGCGCGCAAAAAAGCATCCAAAAAGCGCTCCAGTCAACTTTTAACCCTAATAGCGCGAGGCAGTATTCGCGGTGGTACAGCTCATGCATCCTATCACAAACCTGTTCCTTCTGCCGACTAATTCAACAGGCGCTGTTTGCTCAAACTGATGCTTTTAAAGACAACACAACTCGCACCGCACGCATTCCGTTAGACTTGAGACTTGTCACTTTTAGCATTGCGGGAGAAGAGCCATTGTACCGGGGCACAACTCACGGTTCAGCCAACAGGCACGCGCGCTCGATTTAATTGCAATCCCCGTAAAGTAAGCCAGCGGCATGGTGACTCTCCAAACTACTTACCGCGGAAGTGTAGAGACGATGCAGCGCCCTTTCTGAACGAACCACGCTGGACTGAGCAAAGATTACAATACGATCTATTTACAGAACCATTACGTCACCCTTCGGTGACGTCGCGTGGGATTCCTGAACTTCTAAATCACTGCGGTCCGTTTGGAGGCGGGGCGGTTGGAAAAGGGGTGGAGTGGTATGCGGAGGGGGCGGGGCCAGTGAGTATATGACCCAAACCGCATCTTCCACTACTAGAGCTTCAGGAAGGCAAAACACACAGGCACGTCAGTCCAGGTGGAGTATTTCGGAATAGTTCGTTTATTCCTATTATTAAAGTTTTTCTGGAAGAATCTGTTTTGGAATTCAAGTGCGCGTGCACATGCTCATACATCAGTTTCCTCCCACAGTCCAAAAACATGCAGATTAGGTGGATTGGTGATTTCTAAATTGTCCATAGGAGTGAATGTGTGTGTGAATAATTGTTTGTCTATGTGTTGCCCTGCGATGGACTGGCGACCCGTCCAGGGTGAACCCCTACCTCTCGCCCACCTCTCGCTGGGATAGGCAACAGCAGACCCCCGTGACCCAGAATTATGGAATAAGTGGGCAAGAAGATGAATGAATGAATGAATGAATGAATGAATGAAATTTTGATTGTCACATGCATGATTATACACAGTACAGTGTATAATGTATTTCTTTGCATATCATATCTTAAGGCGGTCAGAGCGAGCACATGGTCAGCTATGATACAATGCCCTCTAGAGCAAAAAGGGCTAAGACACGTGTAGTGGTGGGGTTTGAACCCAGCTCTTCTGGTCTCCACTGCCATCTTATTTGAGCACCATTCAATTACAACTAATATGTGAAGACTAGAAAGAGAACTAAAATAAGGCAACCCAATATTTTAAAATACCTATAATATTGTAAGTAATATGTGTTAAATACTATATGCTTTGAATGATGCCAATTTTCTGTAAAATATTTCACCTCGTATTAACATTATTACAATGTATTATAAACATTATTGTTATATTATAAGAATCATTAATAGTTCCTGTTACTATGGAGGTCAATTAACATTACAATTGATCTCTTAGGAAGTATTTATTTAACCTGAAAAATTAATTTGTGAATATATTTGCAAGCAGATGTCTTTCAAAAAAATTGCTATTAAATCTAAACAAATATATTTTAGCTTGTGACGTTAATTTAAATGTCGTTTAGCTGTGAGTAGTGCATTTTACAAAAGGTAGGACAGTGATTAAGGTGTTAATTGGAAAATTAACGTTCAATTCGCAGCACCACCAAGCTACCAATGCGGTGCCCCTGAGTAAAGCCCTTAACCCCCAACTGCTCCATCGTTTAGGAAATACATATAAGTCGCTCTGGATAAGGATGTCTGCCAAATGCGGTAAATGTAAAATGTAAATGTTATTGAAAACCTGCTGAATGCCACGATGTCCCACTGACTCGAAATCTGATTGATTAAAGCAACCACTTCACTTCCCTTTTGCAGCTACTTTTGAGTGTAAAGGTTTCCAGGCAGATTACTTTCCACAGCAACCCATCTTTTACATAAACAAATGTAAATCAGTAATTCCTGTAGTATTTCAGCAGAGACAGCTTTCCTACTAGATATCCTACTAGTGCATTAATTACATTTACATTTACAGCATTTGGCACACACCTTTAGCCAGAGCGGCTTACATTTATCCCTTCTTTTATAACAGTTGAACAATAAGAGCTTTTTTCAGGGGCCCACGTCGGTGGCTTGATGTTGCTTATTGCTGTCAGACATTAAAATACTGTCTAAAAAATGTCTACACGGTAAAGAGTAAACTGTCAGGTTCTTCCCATGTCCTTCCCAAGGCGACTTGGCTATCCGATCTAATAATCGAAACCCAGTAAATGAACTGTAAAATTGTAAATTGTAAATTTTTTCCCAAAAATGATTTCCCAAAAGTAACGTTACGATTTCAAACAGAGGTCTGAGCTATCAGTTAACAACAGTCTGATCATGACAAGAACACACCGACCCACAATTACAATCAGAAAACTGGTTGCTTTTATTCCTAAGCAGCAGGTCAGTGTTACTAATTGCATCAGTGTCCTGACACATGCTAAATAATAGAAGTAGCAGGGGTAAATAAATTATTGGCAGGATTATGTCTGTCTGCCAGTGCTCTATTCAGAAGATGGTGTTACCGAATCAAAGCTCGAACTTCTTTGTCCTGAGATAATTGCTCAGCAGATGAAATGTGATGCAGGAAAAGCTTTAACACTACACAAATGCTTATTTATGCTTTTTATTTCTTTTTGTTGTTATTGTTGTTGTTGCTGTTGCTGTTGTTTGATAATGCAACAATCGATTTAATATCAAGTAGACATGCATAATATAATTAACGTTATCTATTATGGCCTGCTGTATATGGATGATGTAAATTAATAAATGCTTTATATACAGTAAAGCAACAGAATCCATGCCATTAATTTTGATTTCAATCTCCCACATTCACTTAAATACCAGTAAAGCATCAGGCTAAAGAGATACAATGTGCAACAGAATTTGTGTATTATTTACATTTCACGACAACGGTTCAACGAGGTAAAGTAATATCACATCTGCTTTTGATACTGATCAGAAAGGTGATGGAAATTGCGATATGTGATCATTTAAATAAAACAGCCTGTCACACTTTTTGCTGCTATACGCACCCATGGTTTTTCACAAGGTTAAAGAGTGGAGCTAAAAGTGAAGTAGCTGGTGGATGGCAGAGAAATATGCCAGCATTCCAAGTCATAACAGTGAATTAATGCTGCCACTAAAACTGCTCAGGAACTGTTAATCTAATGTGCCGTTTCTTTCACTTGGACAGGATATCACAGAGGCGACTGTGCTCCGGCTCATCATGACCATTAAATTGACACATTAGCCATTTACAGATGAAAATTTGAAAAAAGTGGCCCACCCAGGAGGCCGCAGACGAAGTCATGGCCCTTAGTGCTTTAGTGACTCTGCTGGTGGCAGTGCAGTGATTTCTGAGGCTGAAGGCTTATGTGAAAAGTCTGCAGCAATTAATGACTGTCTGCTACATGTAGAAGGGGCTGTTTACATCGAGTGGTCTGTGCTAAGAGGCTCATCTGAGGAACAATACCGCTGGCCCCAACCACCGCTATAACTCTCTCTCTCTGCCTCTGTCTTTTAACCCGAGGCTTAATCAAAGCTTTATGACAGTCTTTTGTGCCTTTATGGACTATATATTTCCCTCACCAATCCAAACATCATCCCTTGGGAGCGCTGCACAGTAAGTGGCATAAGTGCACAGTCAGGGGTGGGTCACTGACCCCAAGCTTTACAGAATTTTGCATCTAATGCACCAAAGTAACTGGGAAGCTCATTTGTTTGAGACTTCAGTAAAGTAAAAAGCACATATGAGCTTTTTATGGATGGAGTTTGTGAACACACTGAAAGTACTGTACAATTACATCATTTCAAACGGCAACCAAAATAAATAGATAAACACAAAAACGTCAGCTTTGGCAGATTTCCGAACTTCAGATGGAAAACTCAGATATGAATAAAAATCCGGTAGCTTTGATTTACTGTATGAATGTTTCCATTAGAGAGTCCAGACCGTACAGAGCTACTGATTGTTCGTCTATGTGTTTGATCTTGTTAACGGAATGTTCCACTCATATGCCGTCAACTTATTTCGGTGTCTTGAAATGCCTGAGGGAATGGAAATATTATAGCATAACCCTTCGTAAAATGTTACATACCCTGTTTGTAAATTCTTAGTGGCCTATCTAAATACCCAAAAGAAGTAATATTATTTTCACAACTAGATTTTATTTCAAGGGTATAATACACTCACAGTATGAACAAAGCTTGACAAATACAGAGCTGTTATTTTGGTCTTATTTAGTTTTACTGGATTCTCATCCACCTCATAAATTGCAGTTTAACAGTAAAAATGTTCTGTCCTCACTGTTCGCTTTAGGAAAGCACCAATTGTATCCGCAATAAGCTTTAATTCCATGCCGTTTCAGATTTCATAAGTAAACCCCAGTTAGCCAAAACAAGAGCTATAGAAGCTATTTTTTATTTCCAAGTTAAACATGATCTCTAAGCTATATAATGTGGTGATGCTTATTAAAAAGCTTATATCTCCTAAACTTTTCACATTCTTACCTTGTGAAAGGTTATGAACTGTTGAACAATCACCACAGGCTGACTTGGAAAAGTCAGAAAATTAGGGATGCTGGCTGGGAAGTTTAAGGAAAAGTTGACCATGGTGGAGGTATGAAGCGCTCAATTCTGCCAGTGTGCATACTGACTGGAAAGCTGGAATATTATGGTGTTGTTTAGGTTCTTCATGGGGTCTGAAAATTTGCTGAGAGATTGAGATGAGCCAGTGGACCTCTTTAACATATCCGAGATTTAAATTCACCATGTTTCTGCTGTTACTCATCGAGTGGTGGCTGTTGGCAGATAATTCAGAAATGTATGATAACAGATATTATTCAGAGGTTTTACTCGACTTCAAAAAGTGGCATTTATGTCTAACTTTAATTGTATAGTGTGGGTGGCGCGGTGGCGTAGTGGATAGCACGGTCGCCTCACGACAAGAAGATTCTCTTCCTGCGCTTGCGTGGGTTTCCTCCGGGTTTCTTCCACTGCCCAAAAACATGCAGATTAAATGGATTGATAATTTTAAATTGCCCATAGGAGTGAATGTGTGTGTGTGTGAATTGTTGCTTGTCTATGTGTGGCCCTGCGACAGACTGACGACCGGTCCAGGGTGGTCCCCCACCTCTTGCCCTATATGCGCTGGGAATCTATCTATCTATCTATCTATCTATCTATCTATCTATCTATCTATCTATCTATCTATCATGAGTATAAGTTGTATATCCATTTATTATAATTTATACTTTGGTTAATATTGCAAGATTTTCTCTCTTGATTGATCTGAATAATACTGATCAGTGTTGTAAGACTTTTAAGAGTTTTTTGAATTTCAACAATCCGTATTGAGAATTACAGGAACTAGTAAAAGTTTCAATCTTTTTCAATATAAATACTGTACGCATTTCTGTCCTGTACACACATTTCATCTTAACGTTCTAGTCGTTGATTAGTGTAATCAGATTCAGTTATTTTGTAAAATCCAGATCAGTGAGGCTGAGATGGCATGAGCGGTTGCCACACTGTTCTGGAGTTCCTCAAAATCATGTGTGAACCAGCGAATCATTCATTCAATCTATCATTAGAAGAACTTCGATTAGCAGTCTCTGGTGCTGCTGGAAAAAGCAGGTCAATCAGAGGGATGGCTGGTCACACTGCACCCAGATGAGACTGATTAAGGCCTAACCCAGTGTAGTCAACAATACACAGCACCTGGCCACCAAATCAGTACAGACAGAATCTGTCAATGATCAAGAACAGGAAATCATCAAAAAAACAGCAGTGAAGTGAATAAACGTAAAATAAAAACACATTTCTTGGACTAACAGTGCAAATTTCTAGCCAAACTTATTTGATGTGCTGGCTTATTTCAGATAAGGTCTATTTTAAGAGTTTGCAATAATCTTACATACATTTACTACATATCACAAGATCTTAAGATTCATTCATTCATTCTTTCAGTCATCCTCTTACCCGCTTATTCCCTAGTTCAGGGTTACAGGGTTTTGCTGGAGCCTATCCCAGTGCATATAGGGTGAGAGGCAGGGGTACATCATGAACAGATCACCAGTTCAGCTCACACATTCATTCCTTTGGGCAATTTAGAAACACCAATCAACCTAATATACATGTTTTTTTACTGTGGAAAGAAACTGGCGTACATGGAAGGAAGCGTGTGGAGAACATGCCCGGGAATCAAACCTGAGACCTTCTTGTTGTGAGGCAACCGTGCTAACCACTACGTCACCGCGCCACCCCCAATTGAAAACAATGACAAATCACGTTTTAAAAAATTCATCTAGTTCCAGTAAGTTTGTACAATAAAACAAAATCTGATTGAATATCAAATATCATATATATTAAATATGATCATCACAAATTGTGTTAAATATACTGTTATATTCTGTTGCCTCACAGGAAGAAGGTCTTAGGTTCGAATTCCTGGGCAGTGATCATTCTATGCGGAGTTTGCATGTTCTCTCCGTGCTTGCATGAGTTTACTCTGGCTACTCCGGTTTCCTCCAACAGTCCAAAAACATGTATGTTAGGTTGACTGGTGATTCGAAATTGCTCAGTGCGAGTGTGTATGTGGCCCTGTGATGCACTGGAGATCTGTTGAGGATGCACCCCCCTACCCTTTACCCTTCATTGAGTTGACTCCATGACTTAGGAAACAAGCTGGTATAAAAGAGATGAATGAATGAATGAATGAATGAATGAATGAATGAATGAATGAATGAATGAATGATTATCCATTAAGAGTGATGAATCTGCATAAATCATTTTTGAAATTTTGAACATTAAAGTAAAATAAAACCAGACTTGATTTTGCATGTTTGTACACAACAACAACAACAACAACAACTACCACACATATTTATGATGTTTGTGACATCAGCTGTGAATAAAGCTGGTGCGAGAAACAGATCATCTCAGTGGTGCTTGCTGAGATTGTGGTTAGGGTTTTGTGCAAGAAACGAGACATCAGCTACAACTGTCTAATGAACCCTGTGCTTGTGGACCTCTCTTTGTGTTTAAGCTCATTCTCATGCTGGAACAGGTTAAGAAAAAAGGGTAATACATGATACAAAGGTTTTTCTATAAGATGCGTGCGTTCACAGTGGGTAAAAGCGTTTAGGAAACACATGTGGGTGTGATGTTAAAGTGTGTATGAACTTTAAGCCACATATTCTTAATATCCTTTTGAACACTGTCTAGAGTAGCCGGTGGTAGAACAGCTTTTTCAGGTTTTCAAACTGATCTTAGCCCTGATAACCAAACTAATTGGCTCCTCGGAGTTCTTGTTTTAAGACTTTTACTGCCTCCTTGTGGCTAATATGTAGAACTAAAATTCAATACTTTTTATACGCTTTATAGTAGTCACATTTTAAAGACTTTTTATCATTTTTAACTGCATTCTTGGTAACTAGAAGACAATTTAGTGGAACACAGACAGTAATATTTTTTATACAGTAATTTTACTCGTTAATTCAATGCCACGAGAGGATAAACGAGAGGAAGGACGAGAGGAATTACACAACCACAGAATTAAAAAATGACAGAATACGACAGGTTTAATAGTTCTGTTAAAATGTTCAGTGATTTTTCTTTTCATTTGCTCCTAAAGATTTTTGTATCGTTTAACATCGTTAATAAACTGTAGAAAATATTATAAACCAAATATAATCAGATATAACCAAATAATATAATAGGGTGCTCTTTAGGACGCATAGAGGTTAGCACGGTCACCTCACAGCAAGAAGTCGCAGGTTCGATTCCCAGGGTCAGGGTCTTTTTTTTGTGTGGAGTTTGCATGTTTCCTCCGAGTTCTCCGGTTTCTTCCCACAGTCCAAAAACATGTGCGGTAGGTTGATTAGTGATTCTTAATTGCTCATAGGAGTGTGTGTGTGTGTGTGTGTGTGTGTGTGTGTGTGTGTGTGTGTGTGTGTGTGT
>JAOTRA010000035.1:12842385-12856828 GCA_026260255.1 Pseudolaguvia tuberculata | reverse complement strand
TATATATACTGTTGATGAATTTTAAATCTAGATGGAAAAAAAAATAGCATCTTAGAATCTGTTTATTGTGTGTGAATTTTAAAAGTATTTCTAAAATAGATTATTTTATGATTATATGATGGACTCCGTGTGTCTAAACTAGACGTTTGCCCTGACAGTACAGAACTTCAGTGGAAATTCAGTAGGTAATACCTGACGTATTAAAGCTGAAGAGTGTAGAGTGTTTTCGGTTACAATTGTTATATACCGGCTAAATGATTCATCCTGTGACAGTGACTATTTATTCTATACAACCTTCTCAAACTAATAAACAGCACCCCAATAATCAGTAATCCTGCAGTCCACCCCCTCCTCGATTATGATGTCACGTAGCAGAAGCTTAAAAAGAAATCCTTAGCAAAGAGATAGTTAGAAGCTAATGAACTGATTGCTTAGAATTAAATGCTCACAGCGTAGCATGCGGCTAAGAGTGACCGGCGTTAAAAAGGAGCTGAATATAAATGCCACAAGGAATTTCTCTCTAATCAAAGTTAAGCACGTTGCTGTCGAAATGGGTGAGCACATGCTTCTCGAACAGCTGCTGATCGCAGTCTAGGGGGAACTGCTCGCTGCACATGGGACACACCTTCCAGTGGCTCTCCACATGCTCCTCGAACTTTGACTGGTTGTAATTTGGAGGAAAGATCACCTCACACAGCGGACAGCGCTTCTGGAGCTCCTCGCTGTAGGACAGAAGAAGAAAGTTGATGCATGAGAAAATAGTAAATACATTTTTTTTTAAAAAGCACGAGAAAAGGGATTTTTTTTTTTTCCTTTTGAATAGAGAAAATAGCCAAGACAAATAAAAGACAGTGCATGGGTGCAATTGTGTGTAATAGGCTGTTTTGATGATGCAGGAGAACCAAGGGATTGAAGCAGTAAAACAGCATCTGTGTGTTGTGTGACGTCGTGGGTGGCCCGTGCAGCTAACTCAGCCACAAAAGCCCAACTCCTGCCGAGCTCAACATGACCCAGGACAGCACTCTCTGTGTGGTAACTCTCTCGGGGTGTCCGTGCGCCTTTTACCTGGTATCGAAGCAGAACGGCATTTGTCCATCGTTGAGGAACTGGGTGGGTGGCTCACTGACTGTAGCCGGGGTGATGTTGCTTTGCTGAAGAGAAAGAGGGAAAACACAGGTCAGAGAGCACTCATTACTGTTACTACCTCTGTCAGCATTAGCATTAACATGTACCAGTCCATGTGCACCACAAGTCCTCTCTGTGCTCAATTACTCAATTAGTTGCAGCGTCCCTAATGAGGCGCCATAAGTGCAGTTCTGGCAAACTCAGCTAATCCCCTCGGCGCATAGCAGAGAGCAAAAAAGCAAACCATGAAACGCTTTTCCATCAGATAATGTAATACAGTACAAAAAAAAAAAAAAACAGTAGTACACTTGTGTCTGCTTCTCATCACATAACCATGCCTGTCAATTTATAAATTCTTTTGCTGACCTTCCCGGACTCACGCGTAAGGATGCGCAATAAATTGAAATATTGCATATGCTGATACGAGGATTGAAATTGTTTGTGAAAAAAAGTATCTGTAGCTGCTGCTGACGATTTAGTGCCAAAACGAAGAAGCACCTCTGAAATGTGGCAGTTTCTGTTTTTTTAATGATGGCAAGCAGCCTGAAGCTTGTAAATCGAGAGTGGCAACACAAAGAGGAACCACTACAAATCTTTAGTCACCTCAGAACTGCGATTTGTATCTGCTATACTCTGTGTGTGTGTGTGTGTGTGTGTGTGTGTGTGTGTGTGTGTGTGTGAGAGAGAGGAGAGGGGGTGGAGGGATAAATGGTTTTTAAAGAAATGTGTGGCTTATATTATTTAAAAAAAAAAAGAATTGTGAACTATGGCATTATACATTTATATTCAATAATAAACAGCCCTATATAAGAGCTTTCTAGGTTTTGCTTCACCAAACTCAAAGGCGAGAGTTTGCACTGCAGGGTTCTCCAGTGTATTTGATGGTCAACATTACACAGAAATGACACTTTTCTGTGCTGTGTGGTTGAAAAGAAACTGTAGTTTAGATTTTTTAAATGGCAAGTGTCTGACAACTCGAGGCCGTTTTGTTTATTGAACAATCAATAGTCTGTCGGCTGTCATCCTAGCTACACCCATAAAGTGTTGGTTCAGCGCTTCTCTGGGTAGAAACACCAACCAAATTAAGCACAGGTCACTGGACAATGGGAATCATTTCACTCCACTATAGATCACAATATGGCAACCATCGGTATAACCAGCATGGCCACCTGGGAATACCGATTAAGGACAGGATAAATTATAAAGACCCCAAAAACAACCCCCCAAACACAAAGCTGGTAATTAATGTATGTTACATCCCTTCCTTCAATCTCTGGTTTTCTAAATGTATATTCTTTTCCCTCCTAAATTAACTGCTTAACTATTAAAATAGCTACTAGTATATCAATACTGTTACTTGTGTTGGCATGTCTCTAATTTTTTTTATCCCACTTGTATGAGTGTATAGAAAAGCTCAAGACCAATAAGTGCTTTAGCCTCAAAAAAAGCTGCATGAATAAACAAATGTGTGTTTTTCCTGATGTGCGTGTGAAAGTATGATCCACTCACATTGTTCGGCTGCTCCTCGGGCTCCTCCAGGCCATCAGGACGGCTCAGGTTGCGTGCAGGCTGACTGCACACCACGTTACTGTCCAAAGATGGAGGTCCAACAGGAGGAAGCCGGGGCATCTGATCATCTGAGAACTCTCCATCTGCAGTGTCTAAACCAGGACACAGTGAGAGTAAGACCACCTTTCTTTCTCTAGTGCAAGTGTAACTATACCTATACTGTAAATTCAAAAGGTTACACATTCATTCAGAACACTGACCCCTGCTTTCACTTGAGTATGGATTTCCAAACATCAGCTCTGAGGGACGCTGAGCCACCAGTAAAGAAGAGGGCACATCTATCTGATATGGCAGTGGGTACTGCAGAAAAACTGGGGGTACATCCAAAATGCATTCATCTTCCTCTTCTTCCTCATGACTTGCACTTCTTTGCAACTCCTGCCATCAAGAGACATTCATTCACGTTTAGCCAATGAACAGAAGCAAAACTAGCTAACTATACGGCAATGCAGCAAAAGTTTGGATGATTTCAATGAAAATTTCACTGTTACTAAATGTAGCTGGGCTGCCAAAAAGAGGAAATATAAAAGAAAACCTTAAATCAGCAAACAATTTATTGACGGCCATTCTGATTTCCATCAGTTTTCCTGTCTCTCCATCTTTAGCTCCAGACAATACATCACCCGCCACAGTATTTTAGCTGCAACATTGTGGACGCACTAGCCACCCTCACACAAACAGTTTAATTAGCCCCTTAATTAAAAACTCCTCTGCCTGTTCAAAGGGATGCAGAGCTGTGCTTTTCACTGAAGTTTTCTGCAGGCGCCAATTTAATTTACGGGCTCAGCCTCAAATTGGGTCTTTTTGCTAGTTGAAGCGCCGGGCTCTGTGCATTAGCTACCTCGCTCAGTAGTGCGCTGTTTTTCTGAATATTTTTTTCAAGCTGCTGTGCATCCCTTTCTGTGGTCCAGAGTAATTGAATGGAAAATGAGGCCTTGCTGGCTCTGGTGCCCCAATTAGAGAGATACGTTAAACCCAAACCAGATCCTGGGAAGGGGGGGGAGAGACAAGCTCTTTGCGGGCATTTTTAGATTGGCACAAGCCTTAAAAAAAGAAAAATTAAAACCTGTAACCCTTCCAGTTTTTCCTTCTGTTTGGATAAATCAGCAAGGCTGTCCTTCAGCAACTTTAGCTCTCGACCTTTGGCTGCTACCTGGCTCTGTGCAATAAGAACAGAAATGCTATATTAGTTTAATTCATTGTGTTAGTGAGGTTTAGGGGAAGAGCTGCACAATATACAGAAATTATAGAAATAACGCAAACGTGCTTATCCTGAAATGCGTCCGATACTCGATGTGGATAGTATAATATCTGGCTCGTGGAAATTATCTGGCTGGTGGGAAATCCAAGTGTGCAGACAACGCCAGACAAGAGTCTTCATATCAAGCTAATCTAAATCAACCTGAAGCACCTGCAGCTACCTTTGTGCCAAATTGAAGAAGCACCTCAAAATATGGCAGTATTTGGTTTTTTAAAGTGATGACTACATGAAGACATGCAGATCTACGTAAATCATGTACATCTCAAGAGACAAAGAAAGTGAAACACTTCGATCTTTACAGTAAAACCAAACCACTTGCATCAGGTATGCTTGGCAAAACAAATCCTCAAGCACTTTTATAAAAGATCAAATATCCCATCAAATATCGCAAATATTAGCATGCTACTGCATACAATGTTTTTTTTCTTCAATATTGTGCAGCCTTATTTAGGGGTGTAAATTAGGGAAACTAATATTTGTCTATCTGCAGTGAATAAGTTACTTCCAGCACAACAGCCATTCAACAATCCTTTAACTAGGTTTCTTCATGTGTTTAAACAAAGGCACAATGAGACTTTAGTATTTCTTCCATCAAAATTCTCCATCTTCTCCTGCCTCCGAGTCTGATGTATGCAGCAGTTAAATGCTGTCTCCACCGTTTGCTCTTATAAACCTGCCCTATGTGAGCAGCTGTGATAAACGATACTGTTCAATGGAAAAACCTCAGCCAAACCAGACAAACAAGCAAAAGTAGTTCAGAGACAAGAGAATCAGGGCTTGAATCAGCTCAGCTTTTTATTTCTAAAGCAGCTCAGCGCAGCACTTTTGATCTACAGGTCTCTGTTGGCCGGCTTAAATAAGTCACGATGAGACAATGAGACATCCGTCTGTGTTCCAAAGGGACACAATTCAAGGGTTGTGGCATTGCATATTTTGTTTGTTTGTTATAAAGGTTTTTAATTGCACAATTGTTCTATGACTTGTAATACTGGAGTTTACATTAATAGTCACCTAAAACACTTCATCCATTCATTCTTACACACTCACATACTCCTATGGGCAATTTAGAAATCACTAAACAACCTAATGTACATGTTTTGGACTGTGGGAGGAAACCGGAGTACCCGGAGAGAACATGCAAACTCTGTACCGAAAGTTTTACCTGCCAGGGTATCGAACCTTCTTGCTGTGAGCCGACCTCTTCTTACCACTGTGCCACCACACCACCCAGTTGATATTTATGACAATCAATTATTATTAGTAATCCCACAATGCTATGCTTTGTTGAATCAATTGCTATCACTGATTTTTAAAAAGGTTAAATTCCACAAATCATTGTGTTTTGTTTTAATCAACAAAATAAGAAAATGTCAGAATATCAGAAATCACAAAACGCTTCGAGGTTTTTAAATTGATTCTAGATGATGTTCAATGTTTTTATATCATTTTGATATACGCTTAGATGTCTAAATTTGGATCAGACCGTTTCAATAACGTCCACTTGTGTTTTTTACAGATCTGGTCAAATAAATTTACTTTTAAGTAAACCGCATTCGACTAAGAGAAAAAAAAGCAGAGCATCTGTTACTGTTGCCACCATATTTGATGGAGGATAAGGTAAAGGTTTTTTTTCCATGCTATTTTCTCTTCATGGGGTTCCGAAAGAATCTTGTTATAGAACTGGGCAGTATTTGTAAAATGCTTTGTAGGAAACACCTCTCTTGTCTTCCTGATGGCTACAAGTGGTTTGCATCCTGGGGTAAACCATTGGTATTTAAATTTATGGTTGAATTCTCTTGGTTGTATACTTGGACAATGACAGGGCTGCCTCCCTGATTGTGTTCTTTAATTGGCTAGATGTTGTTAAGGGTTTTTTCCTCACCAAGATAAAAACAATCTACAAGCATCCGTTTTAGCTTTCCTCTGTGGTCTTTTACTCCTTTGAGTGTTACTGAGCTTGCCAATGCATTCTTTTCTTTTTTTAAGAATGTACTAAATTGTCAATTTGGCAAATGTGATCTGTGTAAAAAAAAAAGTTTTCTCAGTTTATTTTTTCAGTCTAATGCATCAAAACATCTTGAAGGCCGACTGGGTGTTACCATGAATGCAAATTTAAGCTTCAAACCTGCGATTTCCCTAATTGTCAAGAAAACAGACCACACCAGACCATAAAACTAAATTTAAATGTCTAATTACTAAAAAAAGGGGTCCAATGTTGGATGACTTGATTTATCCTCTATGTTTTACTGTAACTTTGAAAGAATGTCACTGTCCAACTTAAACACCAAAATATGTGCATTTCATAATTCATTAAATAGAATTAAATAGAAAACTGTTTGTGTGTTTCAATAACCTGTGTTTCCAAAAACTGCTCTGTTCAATTCTCTTACAGATCTACCCCTAGTTGGAAAAGTTACACAGTGGAACAGTAGGGGGCGCTGACCTTATAGCGGTCCTCCTCAGCAGCCAGCTGCAGCTTTAGGTTTTTGTTAATCTTCACCTGCTCTTTCCATTTCAGCTCAAGTTTAGCCAGCTCATCCATAAGCATGCCATTGCGTCCCTTCTCCTCCTAAAAAATGTCATTGGTACTAGCATGACTAACTACAGCATGTGATGATCAAGCTACGGGAAAACATTAAACAACGTTTAGGCAAATGATAATATGAAAAAGGCTTACACACAACATCTGCTTGCATTTCTTGTATTTCTCACTCTTATCAAACACATCCTTACTGACACCCTTCAGATTGCCTTGGATGATAGCATCTAGGACGTTCTCTGAAGAGCCTGGGCTTCCTATTACAAAGATGAGCAGAAAATGGATACTCCAAAAAAAACTGCTGATTTTGAAAAAAAAAAATTTGTCTTTTGATTTATAATTACAGGATGAAAGATGTTAAATAAACATTATACAAGAAGACTTGCCTGGGACAGATGCTTCAGGGCTGACAGACAGGGGGCCAGTTGCTGTGTCTAATCCAGGACTGCACTTTGACTAAAATAAGCAACAAGGACCTTCCATTTAGTAATGCATCTAATAAAGTGTTAAGGTGTTGGACTGCTAATACTGTACTTTTGGCAATTTTTTGAGTACGGATAAATGTTTCTTCTTTTTTAGGACATAATATATCAGTGTACGACTATACATAGTATAATTATACTATAAACTAATTGATATACGTGTTTCTTGTCCTACAGAGACAGTTGCACTATCATGAATTCACAAACATACCTCGATTCCGAGTTTTGAGAGCAGTACTTGCTCGTACTTTTGGCTGGTTCTGATTAGTTGCAAGTTACACAAACAGTTGTAACATTCAAACATTCAATTACGTAAACTGAACTTGATTTGGGGGGCTGGAACAACAAAACTCAGATCAGTGTAGCCTATTATATCTGGAGCTTATAGTGTTTACGTAGACTTGCATAATGCTGGTAAATTTAGACAGGGATAAAGTGTGCAGGTGGGACAAACAAATGTTTGGAACATAATAAGCTAACAACCACAATACAGCCAGGCTTGAGTTGACCGGATCTTTGTCACTTCATATAACAAACAGCTGTGATTTGAGCTGGAGATCTGTGCAAAATACAGGCCGGTTGCTAAAATTTGTTCCAAAATTCTATATCGTTGATCTGGTTTGGAGAGTAAGTACTTGAGACAGTTAGTGAGTTTCTAAGCTGCCAACACTGCCAGAGAGATAACCTTGGAATCAGATTATAAAAAGTCATGTTTACTGACCCCTTGCTGCTCAGACAGTTTGACCACCTGTTTCTGCAGTCTCTGGCATTCTTTGTATTTTTCTTTATAATGTTCTGCAGCCATCTGCAACCTGAGCTTTAGGTCTTCCACTTCCCTCTGCAGCTCAGCCACAGCCAAATCCTCAGATTCCTTCTGCTAAAAAACAGACATAGCTTTCATACCACATAACTGCAAATTCTGAAGAGACACCTAACACAGATGGAGAGCTGAGTGAGGCATAAGACAATAGAACTTACCGCCTCCACCAATGTAGAGTTCTTCATCTCCTCCAACTGTTTTTCCAGACGGCTGCACTCTGCTTGTGCCTCAGTTTGGCCCTGTCTGAGTGTGTCAACCTCCAGCTTGACTCTGTAGAGCTCAGCCATGCTGCGGTCCCGTGCACTGGATGAGTCTCGCAGCTCAGCAGAGAGCATGTTAGCCTGCTGTTGAGTGGCCTGCAACTGCTCCTCTTTTTGCCTCAGCTGCTCCCGCAGTGCCTTGCTCTCCTCCTATCACAAACAAATATTCAGTCTCTTACATGCAAAAAACCTCTAGCACAATCCTTCAAAATATTCTAACTGCATAGAGCCTAATCTGCATAATTTGGACATTATGCAGAGGAGGTAAATCTAAACCGCAAAAAGTAACTGTAATTCTTTTCAACCATTTATGCAGATGCATGGTTTGTAACAGGCCGAGTTCTGCTTAGAACACTTTGGAGTCCCTTTATTTATATTCTATAATCAACAATTCCCCTTCCTTGATTCTTCATTTATCGCTTGCTACGACCCCAAGCTGTGTTTACGGTATGCGGCCACCGCCACCACCACATTGGAAACAAGACATGATTTCTTGGATTGGATTAATAAATTGTGTATTTTTCTTAAATGGACCGCAATATACATGTCCTCTTGTATTAACTTGCGATGCACAGGCATCTTTATAACACTGATCCAGATAAAAAAATGTCAGTTTTCTCAATCTTTAAATAGTTTTTGTTCACCACAAAAATCATCGGGTAAGCTGAAAGTGAAAGAGACAGTGGTGTGTAGATTTATTACCGAGGGAGAACTGTTAGCAAGTAGCTGGCGATGTTGCTTGTCTTTTTCTGCAAGACAGGCTTTGGCTCGTGCCAGTTCCTCCTTCAGCTGTGCAATGGTGTTCTCCTTATTCACATCCACAGATCTCAGCATCTGCAGCTCCCCACTTAACTTGGTGTTTTCTAGCTCCCGGTTTTTCAGGTGAATCTGTGTCACACATGCACACAGACAGAAAGTGAGAGAGAGAGAGAGAGAGAGAGAGATGGAAGGGGGGGAATTCAGAGGCCTCATTTGTGTTAGACTCCCAGACGGTGGCTCTTGAGCACAAATGCTTTATAATTATCACCAGGCTGCATTTCCGTTTTGCACGGAAACACACTGAATAACTCTAATTATAAGAGCAGAAAGCACCGGCAGCAGCACTAAGCTAACCCACACAGCCAGGGGCAACAGAAATGAGGTGTGGGCCTAACTATGTTTCCGTAGATACAGCTCCATGTCACGCCTAGTTCCTGCAGCCCACCACAAAAAAGCAGCAGAGACATGGAAAGCTTCCTGTGTGAGCTTCCTGTTCTCTCAGAGCAGGTAAACCCAGGAGGTGGGGTGTTTGTTGTTCAAAAATGGAGCACAAACCTAATTAAGATCTGCTTTAGAAATATTAAGGGTAGATTTATAATCAGACGTGAGTGGACCACCAGTGTTCGTTCTCTCTAGACATCCAGGTATAACAGTAAATTACCTTACTATACATTTCCACGTTTATTAAAATCATAAACAGAATCATCCATAGTGTGTCATGCAGTGAAATGAGTTATAGATTGGATGGATTGTCAGTTTAAACGTTTCCAGATTACCTTATAGAGCTCTTTTTCATCCTTCTCATTCTTCAGCTGAGACTCCAGTGCTTCTTTCTCAAGCGTGAGCTTCTTTACTCGATCTTTCAGGCTGTCAGTAAGAACATTAAAAGTAATCAATAAACCTCACTCAGAAGGTTAAACCTCACTCTTTCTTGCTATAATAAAATCCTTTGTGAATCAGTGACATTTTTCTCATAATGGTTTTACGGGAACATCAATAAATTAACAGAGACGCACAATCTCAATGATGCAACATAACACCACAACACCGGCCCAACACTCTCATAACACACAACACGCTATTCCCAAACACCTATTGCAAAGATGGCTGATACGTCACTTTAAATAAATGATTTATTCATTACATACAGAACAGTGCTATTGCTAAAGGAAAATTTAAAAAAAAAATCTTACTGCTCAATTATAAACTGCTCAACAAAATATTAAGATATTTGCACCAAAACCATCTATATGGTCCATGGTACAACCGAAAATTAATAATAAGTTGACAGTAAAGGCAATAATTTTAAAAGACTATGTTTCATAATTAACTAAAACTGACATAATAAAAACATAACATAAGGACGCACCAGTCCAACTCAGTCTCCTTCTGTAAGCCTTTCTGAGTAACTCCAATAAGATCTTCTTCTAACTGCAGCAGCCGCGCAGTGTTCTCCTCCATCCTCTTTTTCACCTCCTCCCTTTCCTCCTGTAGGCTCTGAGAAGAGAGCTGCAGCTCCTACAGCACACACAAAACGTTTTTAATATTCCTAAAAGAAAAACATGTTGAATAGCATAATATATAGCAACGGTTAGCAAATAAATTAGCTTCTTTTTGTGAATGAAGGGTTTTAAGTTGTACTTTAACATTGTACAGCCACTAAAAGACATTAAAAAAACAAAGAAACATTAATCAGGTAAATTACAAAAAAGAATGCCTTTACATTCCCTTATACTGTATTTTTTCAAGAAGGAAAAAATGTAGAATTATTCTAGCAGCACATAAAACAACATATAAAAGTGCAGCCATAAAATTAACAACCACAAATGAGTAGGCAAACTCATCTTAACTCAATCCCTCTGTGCTCATACAATTAGACTTTTAAAAACTCAATTTCAACTCATCCAATGATCACAATTAAATTAAAGTAACCTTTATTTACCACATATCAGCAAAGCTGTATTAGGCTAAACAATAATAATAAATTAGGTTTATAATAGTGGCAAACTGATAGTCCTGGGATTTAAACCACCAAATATCTGATCACAGTTAAACCCATCTATACACCACTGAGCAAAGGCACTCAATAATTAGCTTTTAATTACATGAGAACTGTAGTAAATTGTGTACATCCTATAACCATTAAAACCAAAATCCAGTAATCTACAGCAGTGGTTTGTCATCGTCATTTTGCTTGTATGGTGGCTCTGAATTGTCAAAAACATTGCTTCTAATGCCTGCTAGAAAAACCCAACAGGGGGTTTGCTTGTATTTGACAAACTATAGTATGAAAATGTTATTGACACTAAGTGAGGTCATATTTATTTTCTAAAATGTCAAACTCTCTTGCCTCCACGAGGACAGAACTAAACACTAATACTGGTCTATTTTTAGCTACAGACAAACCTAACTGCAAGCTAATTTGACTTGGACAGTGGCTGCAGCGGTAAGGTCAAATAAAGAAAACGGTGCAAAACTATTTGTGAGCAAACAGCATCAATGAGTAAAACTGAGCAGAAAAAGAAAGGTGGCAAATGGACAGGAGTCTAATCAAAACGATAAAACATACAAAATAACCCAATCAAACAGGTGAGAAACATTTCCACTTTGACTAACAATTGAGTCACAGTTTAATTACCACCAGACTCAGGAACTCTCTTTCCATCTGCCATCAGACTCCTTATTCCTGTTCTATTGCACATTCACATTTAATAGCGCTGTTGGTAGAACACGGTCAACATCTTGATAATCTTTTGCACAATTTTATTCATTCTCTGCTAAATTTGCACATCATTCATATGTAACACAACTTACACATTTATTTATTTGACTTAACCTTATTTATGCCCCATTTCTTACGCTTCTTACTTTTTTACCTTGAATTATTTTGTAACTTTTGGCATTCTCTGTGGACAGTAAAGTAAGAATTTCATTGTACGCGGAAACCTGTTTCCTTTATTGTACACATGACAATGAACACTTTGAACTTGAACTTAACTGAGACATATAATTGTGTATAATAATTGTTTGTGTAGTTAATGCTGTAATTAATTGTACGCAATGTACAAAGTGAAAGGAATGTTATTGTGGTAATAATGGTGTTTAAAACATTGATAAATTGATATTCTATCGTTAAATATCATTTTGCAGCATTTTTTTTAATCATTGAAATCTCTGCTTTTCTTAAATATTTTGCATTGTTGATTAACCAGCTGGCGACATTGTAATGGTAGTTGAGTAATATGGAATAATAAATGTTTTCAAATAACAAGCGGAATTGTAGTATTTAAATTTACAGCATTTGGCAAACGCTCTTATCCAAAGCGACTTACATTTATCCCTTTTATACAACCGAGTTAAGAACCTTTCTCAAAGGCCCAGTAGAGGCAATATTCTGGTGCTGGGAATCAAACCCTGATCTTCCAATTAGTATTTTGCTCAGATTTATGTGACCCATAGAGCTTCAGTGTAGTCAATCGTGTCTTTTTATTAGATTGCACGGCATCACAGTACTCCATCAAACGGGTCATTTGGCTGTACCTTTGCTATGTTATAATCACAAGTAGCTTATAACCCATTAATGCATTTAATGTTGAACGTTCCACCAACTTTAATTAGTGGTGAGGGGAGGAGATCCTTGGCTCTGACCTGCACTTCTTTCTTTAGTTGCACGCTGCTCTCTTTCTCCTCCTCGTACTCTTTCTGAAGCCTGTCTCTCTCTACCAGCACTTCATCTTTCTCTTTCTGCAAGATCGCCATGCTCTTCAGCAGCTCATCCTTTTCCAGACGCACCTCCTCCATCTTTTGCTGGAAAACGTTAAAGGAAGCAAATGCAACCCATATATAAGCACATACAGGAACAATGTTGCAAATTAACTGTTTTTTAATCAAAGCCTCACATCAGACAGGAAATTGACAGGATGTTGAGCAAAGCAGCTCACATTAAGCTTACTTTAGTCAAGTTTTATATTCAATAATATCAACCAGGGACTGTTATACCGTGCACTAGACTTGCTTACCTCTAGATAGCTGGCTTTAGTGGTGACAACCAGAATATCTGATCCACCCTCATCTTCCACCGTGAGCAGGTCCTCCTCAGTGGGGCTGTTAGCACGGAACTGGAAAGGTGTGCTGGCCCCACGAATCTCTCCTTTATGTGTGACATAACAGAACTGATAGAATTCCCCATCATCGTTAGGCACGTAGTAACCTGTGTAAATATTTATAAAAATAAATTCATCTTGTATTATCAATGAAAAAAAGTTGAGATGGGTGATTTTGCCAAAAGCTTGTAGAAAGCCCTCTGGAAAAAGATGAAAAAATTATAATTTGCAGCCTCTATTTATACACCATGTTTTACAATGCACATGTGCAAACTAAAAGTGTACTAGCTCATAAATTGTTTTACTATATCTTTCTGTTATCTCCGGCCCATATTGGTGAACCTTTATCTTACGCTTTACAAAGTTTCCAGTCTGTGACCTAAACCGCAGCTATAAAACAGGCCCATCAACACTTGGGCGTGCTAATAGGGAGTTTGAGTGTTCCATATTTTACTGCATTTGTCATTTGGATATTAAAAGCTTTTAATATACCTTTTAAGGGGCCCAAGTCATAGTACTGCATTAAACAGAACAAAAAAATCATTTAATAAATTAGTAAGCAGTGCAGTACTACACTATATTAAAATCATGTTACCTTGAAAGATCACTGATCTGTTGACTGCGGTGCCTTCTGTGTACATATCTGGTAAAGGAGACCACAGAAAGGTATAGTAGTCACGAGCTGTGCTCCAGCCAACCTATGAGAGAGAGAGAGAGAGAGAGAGAGAGAGAGAGAGAGAGAGAGAGAGAGAGAGAGAGGGTTTACAAGTAGTTCAATCATATTTAAAAAATAAAAAAAGTTTTACATTTTTTTTAATAAACTCTGTACAGTTCACTTGCCATGTAACTGTTCTAAAAGGTTTATTAACCCTAAAATAAAAGTAAAAAATATTTTTATAAAAACATTTGCAGTCAATTATTTACTTTCTTTCCATTATTTAAAAATAACACCAAAGGCAAAGTTCAGACAGTCAGGAAATTACCCTCTGTCTGATTCGATTGTTTACAACACCGTTATCATTTGAGCACCAAATCCTACCAAATGCCCTCGGAGATATATTCATAAATGTGAACTCTGTGAAAGTTATAGCTGGATGATTGATACGTGTCTCTTCCCAGCTGCTTCATGTGCCAAGACTTTGTTCGGTTGAAAGAGCGCAACACCACTCAGGCTTAACAGGAAGAGCAAAATAGGTGAAAATTTTACACATACTTCAAGCTGGAAACCAAAATGTAATTATATGCATTTTATGTGTTGTTAAGTGATGGCTGATGAGGGGGGTGCACCGAAAATATATCCATAAGTTCAGCCGTCTGCCATAAAACTGTCAAGTGAAATCAAACTCACGTTGTACTGGCTGTGGGTCCCAACAGAAAATACACATACACACATTTGCACACCCGCTAAACGATATATGTGCGCGCACACACACACACACACACCCACCCACACACACACACCCACACCCACACCCACACACACACACACACACACACACACACACACACACACACACACACACAC